>OX463862.1:7362277-7450236 GCA_949825065.1 Odontocerum albicorne
AAATAAAATAATATATATATATATATATATATATATATATATATATATATATATATATATATATATATATATATATATATATATATATATATATATATATATATATATATATATATATATATATATATATATATATATATATATATATATATATATATATATATATATATATATATATATATATATATATATATATATATATATATATATATATATATATATATATATATATATATATATATATATATATATATATATATATATATATATATATATATATATATATATATATATATATATATATATATATATATATATATATATATATATATATATATATATATATATATATATATATATATATATATATATATATATATATATATATATATATATATATATATATATATATATATATATATATATATATATATATATATATATATATATATATATATATATATATATATATATATATATATATATATATATATATATATATATATATATATATATATATATATATATATATATATATATATATATATATATATATATATATATATATATATATATATATATATATATATATATATATATATATATATATATATATATATATATATATATATATATATATATATATATATATATATATATATATATATATATATATATATATATATATATATATATATATATATATATATATATATATATATATATATAACGTAAAAACTAACACAAGATCTTGTAGAGCAGAAACTTTTCTTTCGAATGAAGTATAACCTTTATCATTTTGTTTTACTTTTGGTGCTCATTATTAAATTTGAAAAAAAAAAACGGACACAACTTATGTTAACACCTAATAGTTTTTAACACATTTGGATTAAACGTTGCTCCTGTTAGCAACTTAAGGATTAAGAAGAAATCTTCACACACTTAGAAGGTAGTATCTCAACATACCCATAAATTTATGATAGAGGCTGGACAAGAAGAAAATAATTCTTTCAATAATAAGGACGGAAAACAAGGAAAATTAAGGGCTGTAGTCATGTGAGATATTCTTTTAAATTTTCTTTAAAACGTTTTTAAATTATTCTGCAAATCTGACTTACATATGTTTTTATCTTTTTCCTTAATTATGAACATGTTTTATTTCGTCCATAAAGAGTCTTTGAAATAGGGCGGTTTTTTTAATTCTAATTTCTTGAATAAAATACACACCTTGCTTTGATTTCAAAAAATCTTTTATTAGTCATTAAAATATAATGTATGACATTTAAACACAAAAAAAAAACAATATTCGTCAAATGTCCACCTCTTGCAGCTCCAGAGATGTCCTCTCTTTTGTCAAAATTTTCGATGACATTTTGGCATAATTGCGGTTCTAACTCACCAATAACGCGAATAATTTTATCCTTCAGCTTAGGCATTGATTGGGGGGTCATTCTTATAGACCTAGCCTTTCACGTAACTCCAGAGAAAATAGTCCAACGGTATCAGATCACATGATCTTGGTGGCCAATTAAAATCAACGTTTCCAGAGTTTACAATATATAAAATAATTCAACAATTTGAACACGTTGTTATATTGTATACGACTCCATTTTTATAAATGTCATACATTACACTTCTCAAATGTTACAAGACCCAGGCAAGTTCTCGACGCCATCTGTGTTTTATCTAAGAATTAAAAAAAAAGCTCAATTTGAAAGACCCTATACATATATTTGGGTGCATGTGGCAATCCCTAGAATCAGATGCCTGCGTGCAGTGCACACATCGTTCATATTTTAGCACAGGTCCTGTGCAAGGATACATTGTAGATACAATATTACCAAATCATTAACTAAATGTTGTCTATACGTAATAGAGACCCTCTCAAACCTTTAACCGGAGCTTAACTACTGACCTGTGTGGGATAAACCACCCTAGGGTACCTGAAAGGGATTAACGTTGAATTTATATAGAGTAAGTTTCTACTAACGGATCATCTTGTTTTGTTATCTTCAATTTTGTGATCTCAGAAGATATTTTAGAGAGATGGTAAAATAGGAAGAAATATGGAAAGGTGTGTGTAACTGCAGATAATCAAGTCAACGGTGCAGATAGAACCAATCGCAAAATAAAAAAAAACAGATGCGTGAGACTCTCGCGCAGTAGAAGTGAAACTTCTTAGCTCCTAGGATTTTATGCATTGCTTTTTTTCCATTTGTTAACGATTTTTTTTAGGATTGGGAAATGGTGATGTGGAGTTTAATTCAAGAAAAACTCTCTTAATAAAATATTTATTTTTTATTGATTAATAATAATAATTTTAATATGTAATACATAATAATTTTAATAATAATATACCTAATAAACTTAATAATATTAAATTTATACTTTTCAATATTAAACATATTTATATTTTAAGCTATAATTAATTATTAAATTAATTATTTTGATTTATTTAATTATTTATTATTACATTATTTATATTATATTAATAAAAATATATTATGAATAATATTATTAATTAATTGTTTTATAATTAATTATAATATAGTAATAATATAATTATTTATATTATAATAACATATCATATATATATATATATATATATATATATATATATATATATATATATATATATATATATATATATATATATATATATATATATATATATATATATATATATATATATATATATATATATATATATATATATATATATATATATATATATATATATATATATATATATATATATATATATATATATTATTATGATTACATATTAAATATAAATTATATATTAAATAAATATTAAAATAAATATTATATAAAATAATATATATAACAAAAAATATGTATTTTAAAATTTTTAATAATAAATAATAATAATTTAAAAAATAAATAATATTTTTAATAATAATAGAACACACTTAATAATACTCAAATACTATTAATTATTATTAATGGTAAATAATTATTTATATTAAAATAATTAATAATAATTTATTAATAAATAAAATATTTAATAATAATAAAAAATAATTTAATAATAATATAATACACCGTTTCATCTTTCGTGACGTTCAGGCCAATTTGCCCTACCGCGCCAATAGAAGTTTCACTTCAAAAAAAATCTTCCAGCTACCAAAAATATATTAACGGTCTTACAAGAAAAACTGTTCGATATTCGGTGGACTCAGTGGACGCAACTCTAGATTGGAAGTAATACCATACCATAATATAGTATAACACCATATTTCCACGATTCTGAGACGAGTTCTCTATATAAGGTATATTCGAAGCCTTGAAAGTTCCACAAGCGTTCCTTTTTTGTCATTTTTGGAAAACTTTTGTCATTTTTGTTTTTTTTGTCACAATAAAAAAATCTCATTTTGCAATTAAAGTCCATCACTATATCAACCATACAAAATACATACTTAATTCAAATATCAGTGAAATGCGTAGGTAGAGGAAGACCGAAAAAAGTATGGTTAGATCAAGTGTTATGCCTTTTGAAAGAAGAAAATGTAATAAGTGATAGAAATCGGAGGAGCTGTATGACAAAGTGTACGAATGTAGAAAAGGTGAAAGATGTGTGACGGGATACGAAAGTGTGGCTCTTTCTTTTTCTGCCTACCCCAACAGGAAGACGGTGTGGTGGTATGTAAGTGCTTTATAATTGAAACAATTTTAAAATAAAAAATATATAATATTAATAAATATCTTTTTTATTTGAATTAATTTTCGTACTTTTGATGTCGAACGTAAATATAATCGAAATAGGGTGTCAGGTGTCACAGAATAAAGATAAAAGTTTATCTTTTTTTCCCAATGTTGCAAAGCGCCCATCTCTACCCTAAATTTGAGATCATCGAATTTAATTTGAAATTCTAAACTGAAAGACCTCAATCTAGAATATTGGACAGTGTTCCAAAGTTTCCGAATATCGGTGACGATAATTTCGCTATTTCCGATAGTTCATTTACTAGGGTTCAGCTTAATATTGTCTATAAAGCAAAGTTTTTGCATTAGGGCCGCAATCCTACTAAGATTATTTACAGATTGAATATCGAAATAGGTATTGAGTAAGAAATATATTTCGAGGAAAATGTTCATAGACTTAGCGCCATGCTCAAACAGAAATTACCTTTTAGCATTTCCAGTTCATCGTTCTTTATTCTTCACGTCGTCGTTTACTGCCTATTCCAGTCAGACTCTGGAACGTTTTCTCATTCTTTTCGTGTGCAAGGTTCTTTATTTATTCTGTCCAGAATTCTGCACTTGGATAGTACTAAGTTCCACAAATGAAGTCCTCTTCGGTGCAAGACACATACGGAAATTGCCTTTTAGCATTTCCAGTTCATCGTTCTTCCTTTTTCACGTCATCGTTTATGTTACTGCATATTCCCCCCATACTCTGGAACTTTTTCTCAAGAAATTTTCTCAAGAAACAACTTTTTCTTTTTCTTTTTGTGCAAGACACAGGGCTAAACACAACTACAAGTGTTTGCTTGGACTACTCTTTACCGTAGATACGAAGAGTCGATCCATTTCGTAACATTCTTCATTTGAACATTTTGTCCTTTGTTTTCTCAGTTCCTTTTCCGGAATCAATTAAGACATTTACAGGTTCTCTAGAGTGGTTCGAGTCATGGTGACAATTCTTCTTCAGGCAAATTCACTTGCTGGGGCTAGATGATCCTCTCCACTAGTCCATCCTAGCAATGGTAAGCCCATCCTAGTAAAATGAGTCGAGTTAAATATGGTATATAAAACTAAGGCTTAACAAGTTAAAACGTGTATGACAGACACCATGCCACATTTATCACAGTCAGGTGATGTTACAGTTAAAATTAAATACCTCTACCTTCAGTATTATGTCAACCAGGGCTAATAAAAGATGTGTTGTTTCGTTATATTCTGAAATACTATTTTGGTGCCAACTTTGATGTATGGGAGTGAAACACAGATGTGGATAAAGACTTAGAGTAGCTGAATAAATGTTGTAGAAATGTGTGCATTGAGAAATATGCACGAATTTCTATACAGTCTCGATTCGTTTTACATACCATATTTTCAGTCTGATTTCAGACCGAATAGAATGCCAAAGAGGTGTTGGCAGGAGGCAAATCTCATGGCTTCGCAATATACGTAATATACTGGCATAAGGGTCGTTGGAGATCTTTTTCGGGCTGCCGGGGACAAATATGTCTACTCTCAGGTGATATTCAACGTTGGGGGGACATGACATGACACTGGGAAGAAGATTTCAGACCTATGTAGCAAAAGTGTAATACAAATAAAACAGAACTTTCACGTTTGTTTCTTACTTTATTGTTTCCGAGACTTATTTATACAATGACACACTGAGAAGTTTTTTTTGTGGTTGTTCTATATTATTTTTATATTTGAGTTGATTAACAGACATCTTTCTTTGTGGTTGTTCTATATTAGAGTTGATTAACAGACATCTTTCTTTGTGGTTGTTCTATATTATTTTTATATTTGAGTTGATTAACATACATCTTTCTTTGTGGTTGTTCTATATTATTTTTATATTTGAGTTGATTAACAGACATCTTTCTTTGTGGTTGTTCTATATTATATTTATATTTGAGTTGATTAACAGACATCTTTCTTTGTGGTTGTTCTATATTAGAGTTGATTAACAGACATCTTTCTTTGTGGTTGTTCTATAGTAGAGTTGATTAACAGACATCTTTCTACAAGTGATGGATAGCTTGTTCGGAGTTTCGGTCCGATGGTAGGACACCCTACTCCTTCATCGGATAAGTTCTGACTTTGTGGTTGTTCTATATTATTTTTATATTTGAGTTGATTAACATACATCTTTCTTTGTGGTTGTTCTATATTAGAGTTGATTAACAGACATCTTTCTGTGTGGTTGTTCTATATTATTTTTATATTTGAGTTGATCAACATACATCTTTTTTTGTGGTTGTTCTATATTATTTTTATATTTGAGTTGATTAACATACATCTTTCTTTGTGGTTGTTCTATATTAGAGTTGATTAACAGACATCTTTCTTTGTGGTTGTTCTATATTATTTTTATATTTGAGTTGATTAACAGACATCTTTCTTTGTGGTTGTTCTATATTATTTTTATATTTGAGTTGATTAACATACATCTTTCTTTGTGGTTGTTCTATATTAGAGTTGATTAACAGACATCTTTCTTTGTGGTTGTTCTATATTATTTTTATATTTGAGTTGATTAACATACATCTTTCTTTGTGGTTGTTCTATATTAGAGTTGATTAACAGACATCTTTCTTTGTGGTTGTTCTATATTATTTTTATATTTGAGTTGATTAACATACATCTTTCTTTGTGGTTGTTCTATATTATTTTTATATTTAAGTTGATTAACAACCTGAAATTTTGATGCCTTTTCTAATTTATATCTAATTATATAGTTGTAGAACTCTCGTAGGATATCAGTACTGTAAAATTCCTTAGACATTTTCGTAGTTTGTAACAGTCCGATACCAACCACATTGCTATGTCGATGGTTAACGATGAATGGGATCCTTAATGATCTTTGCAATCAGTTAACAAACAAATAACAAGGAAGTTAATTTTAATATTTAACCAAACCTATTTAAATATTCTAAAGGTGGGAGTTCGTCTAATATTACGTAATTGTTTTATAAAACAAAGGATTTAACAAAGAAGATAAGTTAAGTTTAACTTATACGTTTAAAAAAAGGGTTTTTACAATACTCCTCCGTTTCACGATTTTCATAGTCTAGTTAGTAAGACGTCTGTCTTCTGATCCGGAGGTTTCACGTTCGATTCCCGCTGGAACCCAATAAAAAAAAACGGTTTTAGTCTGGTTTTCACTTAAGGCCTTATAGACATCTTTCTGATTGGTTGTAATAGATTGCCAATAATCTTATAAGATTTTTCTGTGAACACAGAAGATGTTATAACATAATTCGCTAGGGCGCTGCTTTAGTTGCCATGTGTGATTTGTTTTATGTTAGTAAGTTCGAATCCCAAGTTAAAGCACCCATGAGAAGATAAATATATCACATGAATTGGGGAAAAAATGAATTACGAGGATATATATATATATATATATATATATATATATATATATATATATATATATATATATATATATATATATATATATATATATATATATATATATATATATATATATATATATATATATATATATATATATATATATATATATATATATTTTTTTTTTTATTTTTTTATTTTTTATTTTTTTTAATTTTTTTTTATATTTTTTTTATAATGTTATATTAAGCCAAATGATATTGCCATTGGCGGAGAGTGAGGATGTATTGTAGGGCTTGATAAGTAATTGTATGAGAGATACGAAGAGTAAGATCTGAGAAGGAATGTCGAGAAATCCAATGTTATATTGAAAGAAAAGTAAATGCGATATATGGGTGAATAATGAAAGATCGGAGTAAGTTAAGGAATTCTGCAATTTGAGTAGTACTTTCTCAGATATAGAAGAGTCGAGAGGGATATCGAACGGCGTGTAGCGATGAGGAAAAAGTCAATGGGGCATTTAAACATAAATACTCGAACCGAACAATCAAGGAAGTCCTCAGCAGCAGGGAAGCACAAGCAAGATTGTTATTTTTGCTCCCCTGATGATGAGGAGAAAAACCTTGAAACCGGTAAGATTATATCGTTATGTTGAGAGGAAAAACAGATTTTTACTAAATATACTACAATGTGTTTAAGCCTCCATAGTGTTAACGCCTTATCTATAAATAATATAATTAATCCATAAAAATAAGAAAGTGACTTTAGATAAGATAGTTCCCCCATTTGCAAATATTTAGAAAAACATATTTGGTAAGATAACCGCAGAAAAATTACCAAGGATAGACGAAATACAAAGAAATCTTTGTGGATATGTAATATTAACACATTCGGATTTAGGTGTAGTGTATGTATGTGTGTAGTGTTCATATATGATCATACATTTTGATAAGACTTGTCCAAAAGTGTTGTTTTTAAGTGTTTTCTAAAGCTGTACACGCCACCCATACCTCTAACACTTAGAGAAGATCATTCCATATTACGTCAAAGGATCAGCAAAGCTTTGTCACAAAGCCCCACCTCATTGGATCGATCTGTAACAATATATTTTAAAGATGAAAAAAAAATCAATCTTAAAGTTATTCTCTCAGATGAAACATCTCTCATAGATACAGATTCAAAATATACAATGGAGATATTCCATTAAGGGACTTGAATACTAATAGACAAAGTTTGAAATCAATCCATTCGCGACACGACAGGCTAATAGTGTAGACTTCTTAGAAGTAAACTAAATTACCGTTAGATGATATCTTTGTTTATATTATTTGTGACGATCCTGGTTGTTTTTCATCCCCCAAACCCTAAAGCAACCCATCCAGTTGCGAAATTTGGGTAAACCGCGGTAAGGGGTCCGAGCGTCGAGTATCAGTTTAACGATTTTTTGAACGACAATTTTGGCGGGAAACGCGGCCCGAACGGTCGGCCATTAATTTTATTGGAACTCATTAATCGACACGTGGCAGAAATTTTAATTTTTATCTACGCCCCTGGCTACAGAATTTTGCGAGGGAAAACAATCTATATTTTGAAGTAACTCGTACTCAAGTCTATAAGCTACAAACAATTTTGTGTCATATTTATACAAACACATCATGAAGCCATTTCCCATGTCGGAGTAGGCAGAGAGGACAGAGCATCAGACTTTTTTATCTCGACACAAATCATTCGCTTCTTCTTCATATATGAACGTTCTTATACAACTACTATTTCTCTGACTTCATTTGATCCACTATACTTCTTATGATCTTTTCCTCACTCACGTCTTCCACTCACATTTGGAATATATATGATATTTATTTTGTTAACACTTTCTCCATTCATTCGTACTACATATGCCCAAACCATCTTCCAGTGTGCTCTTCTTCATATGACTCATTATATCAAGCCTTAAGTTCACATTCATCGACTTATTACTTCATTCCGTATTCTGTCATATATTGATCAAACTATGTATCATTTACAGTGCACGAATTTTACAGCATTCATTTGACACCTTTCAGTCTTTGTTCACCCTCACCTTTCACATCAAAATTGGCACCAAAATAATGTTGTGGACTTAGCTGATTTTGATACGTGTTACATTTAAAGAAATAATAAATGACAAAATATAGCGTCGTTTATAGATCACACTCACTTCGAGAGAATTTAAATGTGAATTTTATGTTTTGAAGATAACATGAAGTAGGATTTTTAAATGCTTGGTGTGGATTTTATGCTATCAAGTGGATTATATGCTTTGAAGATAACATGCAGTAGAATTTTTAAAGACTGGGTGTAGATTTTATGCTATAAAGTGGATTATGTGCTTTGTAGATAATGTGCAGCAGGATCTTTAAAGGCTGGGAGTGGAAGAAGATTGGAGACGGCAAGTGGCTGATCGTTCTGGAGAAATATCATCCGGGAGGTTAAATCTCTTCAATCTTATGGCCATCTAAGGTCATGTAAAATAAAGGTATTGGATGTCAAAAATAACGGTATCACCAAACAATATAAAATCGATTGCACTCATGTTCTTATATAACATTGAGTGTTGTCATAATTTATTAAAATTCATTATGTGATGTCATAGTCATTTGACAGTTGTCAGTTGTTGATATGATTATATGACATATAGTAAAATGACAATGTTAAATGACGCGCTTAATAAGAAGAAACCACTATATTATTCAACAGAAAAATATAAATATATAAACGAGAAATCGGTTTATAAAGAGTGAAAATGATATAATATCCCTCAATAATTAGATTCACATATCACTCTCACTTAATTTTTACTGTTATTACGTAAATAAATAAATTTTGAGGTTAATAGTTTATAAACAAGTTTTTTGTCAATAGGACGAAACAAACACAAAACTCTATTTAGAGTTTTGCTTCGTTCTGAGTCTAAACATATGCATATGCAGGAAAGCACCTGATCTTATGGGCGCAACTAGTTACTATAGTTCGGAAATTCTAGGATGAGTCCTGTGACAGCTCACAAATTTGCCCCAATACAACCTAATGTAATGTACTCGTATTTACCTACATAACTTGCTATTTATTAGAATTGAGGCTTATATTAAAGTTGATAAACTAATTAAAATTACTGAACATCGTTACAAGGTTGTATTGGGGAAAATTTGTGAGCTGTCACAGGACTCATCCTAGAATTTCCGAACTATAGTTACTACCATCCTATTTTTATTATCAATTTACGTACAGCACCCGGAGGTAATACACACCGTCTCTGTCATTCACACACGTGCTTCGTCGCGATTTGTCAGTCTTTCTACCTAACAGTTCTTTGCGCTAACGATGCGCTAACAGTCCGGTATCTAGAAAGAGCGGTTAGGTAGAGAGACTGACAAATCGCGACGGAACACATGTATGAATGACAGAGACAATGTGTATTACTATCCGCCGGGTACTTGTCTTTACTTTGTAATATTTTTCACCTGCCAATAAAAAGGGAATGAGTCTTATTACTCTGTATAAATTATCTTTATATAATAATTATCATTTTCTTTCTTTACACTACCTGAATCTTTCTTTACACTAGCTGAACATTGTCACCTTCTTACCTATTCTTCTCAGTGTACGCATTTCTATTCATTATTCGGCTTTTATCAGTTTTTTTTTACCACGTCCACGTTTCACTTCCATATATCAAAATTGGCACTAAAATACTGCCGTAGTCCTGAGATAGAACCCTTTTGAGGAGAGTGTACTTTTAAACGGTGCTAAACAAACTGTCCTTTTATTAATATTATTCTTCATCGTTGTTGCTGGGCTTCGTAGTCGATGATCCCCTCGCCACCCCAACGACAATTCAGTTAAAAAACGAAGCTATACCAAGGAGTAATATTTTTTTAAAGTTAGTGAGCTGTTGTACACCAGCGATCTCACCGGCCACACAACTGTACTGGATCCGATGGCACAACGAAATCGGCATGTTTTCTTTATCTCTTTTTTGAAAGAATAAACATGACCGAAATCAAAGGTAACCTTATACTCCCGAAGACTAGGCGTAAAAAAATACCTGTGTCATTCGAGGAGAGTAGCACAGCGCGGAGTTCGAACCAGCAACCTTCTGCATGGAAGTCCAGCTCGTTACCGCGCAGCCATACACTTCCAATTATTTTTTTATACAAATACAGTTTTATTACAGTTCAGAAACGTTTTAAAAAAATCGAAATAATTTATAACAGATTTTCCATTCGTCTGAACGTTAAAGGGTTCACTCTACTTCACTGCTAGTCCCAATTATAATATAAATAGAGACATCAATTAGTAATGAACTTGAATTTCTCTTTGATATAGATTTAATATATTCAATACAAACTAAAATTTAATATAATAATACAAATATAATACGAATATTTCATTAAAGCTCTAATTAGCTTTAATATAAATCAAAGTATTAATCTTCAAGAAATTATTATATGTGAATATACAAACACAACATACATACCATATAACGCCTTCCCCCTGTCGGCGAAAGCTGAGATATATAATTCATCATATTATATTGTATTGTATTATAGTTCGGAAATTTTAGGATGAGTCCTGTGACGGCTCACAAATTTGCCTCAATACGACCTTATAACGATGTTCAGTAATTTTAATTATTTTATCAACTTTAATATAAGCCTCAATTCTAATAAATAGCAAGTTATTTAGATAAATACATCAGGTTGTATCGGGACAAATTTGTGAGCTGTCACAGGACTCATCCTAGAATTTCAGAACTATAGGTGTTAACATAAGTTGTGTCGGTTTTTTTTAATTTAAAAATGAGCACCAAAAGTAAAACAAAATGGTAAAGGTTATACTTCATTAGAAAGAAAATTTTCTGCTCTAAAAGATATTGTGTTTGCTTTTACGTTACATATATTATTTTATTTGATTACAAGCCTTCAAAATGGAATGTCAAGTAGACGAAAGTGAGTATTTTCGACACCTCCTTCTGTTCACGTTCAATCAAGGAAATAAAGCTGCCTAACTGCTCGCGATATTTGCGAAGTGTACGGTGAAGATGCTATGAATGAAAGGACAGCTCGTCGATGGTTTTTGCGTTTCAAAGATGGTAATTTCGACCTGAAATACATGAAGCGTTTCGGACGACCAGTGGACTTCGATGAGGACCGCTTAAACCATATTATTCATGAAGATCCCCTTCAAACCACCGTAGAATTGGCTGAGCAGATAAATTGTACTCACATGACTGTATACCGCAAATATCGAGAGCAGCTTTGACAGCTTTATTCCCTCGATTGAACGCGAACAGAAGGAGGTGTCGAAAATGCTCCCTTTCGTCTACTTGACATTCCATTTTGAAGGCTTGTAATCAAATAAAATAATATATGTAACGTAAAAACAAAAATAAAATCTTGTAGAGCAGAAAATTTTCTTTCGAATGACGTATAACCTTTACCATTTTGTTTTACTTTTGATGCTCATTTTTAAATTTGAAAAAAAAAACGGAAACAACTTATGTTAACACCCAATATATTGAATGTTCATTTTGATGATACCTTCTTCTTCTTCCTCTTGGTCTAGGTCGTATGACCTGTTTGTGACTGTGGGCTGTCCTGGGATGATGACGTCCGGTTGTCTTTCCATCTTTTCGGCGGTCTTCCTGGTAATCTGCTGCTAGGGTTTTCAGTCTTGATGATACCACACATAAATAATATCACACCGTATCCTTGTCGGGGTAGGCAGATGAGAAAGAGAGCTAGACTTACATATAACGATACAAATATTTTGCCTTTTCTACATCCATATACTTTTTAATACAACTCATACGATTTTTCTCACTTCTTACATTTCCTTCTTTTAAAGTATCATTCACTTGATCCAAACAAACTTTCTTTGGACTTCCTTAGCCACGCTTTACACTCACATCTGCACTGTATATTTGTTTTGTTAGTCTTTCTTAATTTATTTTCAGTGTTCTTCTTCGTCTTATTCAAAACATCAGCCTTTAGTTAACGTTCATCGTTAATCACTTCGTTCCGTATTCTATCATAAATAGAAAACCATGTATTTTTATTTTTATGATTATGTGCGGTATATTATGGGATGAACGTTTTGGTCTGTCTGGAGTAATGAAGTGTGAGGAGTTTGATTTCGCGTGTCGTATACATATGTAATTAAGTGTCACTGTTTGTCAGGTTGATGAGAATGTGCAACGGGGTTTTTATAATCATAAATTTGAAAGAAGTATCGATTTATTTTTTCATCCTAAAATTTATGTCCTCAGTGAGATACAGGCAAAATCCTAGTTTACTGGGGACACGACAAATGAAAGGCAACAAACCCAGATCCATTAAAATTGTGTGTTCGAATTAAATTACCTGTTATTTTTTCACAAATGATGTATATTCCTTGTCATTTGTAAAATAAAAAAATACATATTCTTCCCAATTTACACATTTCACGTTCAAATTTAATCACTTAATACCATTTTGTGTCATACATTGTCATTTCGCGCATTCTTCTAAGTGCAAGTTTTTCAACAGTATTCATTTAATTTTTCCATCTTGTTCTTCGTTCGCCTTTCATTATTATAAAGTTGGTACTTAAATACCGTTGTGGACTATCATATTTGTAGATTTGGATACTGTACGTTTCAGTATATATATTTTAGTGCTCTATTGACTTTGTTTCTTATTGCTACACGCTGTTCGATATCCTTTGTAACTTTTCTATCGTCTGAGAAAAACCACTACCTAAGAGCACGCTATTACTAGCTCAGTTCGTGAATCTTTCCCTCTCCCTTTCCCTGGTCTTTTCCCATCCATTTGAAGTTGACTTCTTGGAATTTTTCCTCCATCTCTCTCGAACTCACTAATCACTCGGGGATAGTCTGAGTTTGATCATGTTCTCTTCCACTTCTTATTTAGTCTCTTATTGGGTCTCCTTCAGTGTTCGTTATAGGGAGCTCCCAATTCATGGCTGTCCTTAGTGTAGACCCTTCATCCCACCGTTGCACATGCCCATATCATCGTAGTTGTGCTTCCCGGGCTATATCTACTATTGTGATCACTTTATTGTGGCATTCAGTGACCATCGTAGCACACGTATTTCTGCGACATAATTAAATTCTTATTAATTTTTCTTTAGAGGCCAACATTCAGCTCCATGTAGCATAGTGGACCTGATCACTGTCTTGTACATCTTGCTCTTAAGTTTTATTGATAGCTCTGTCGTTCTCTGTTCCATTTCTTCCAGCTTAGTTAATGAATTTGGCACCAAAAAAATATCATAATTCACGGTAGTGCAAATAAAAAATCGCGACCTTTTAAGCTTTGCGACCCTCCAAAAATTAAGACTTCGCGACCCCTCTACAAAAACTAAATATTTTGCTGTGGCCGTACAAATATTCTTCTTGCACAAAAAGATGATTAGCCTCATACTATCTATAGTATGAGGCTACTAACAGTAATATTCCTTACTCTAGTAAGGAATATTACTGTTTTCCGTCACTAACTATGAGGATTCAACTATTTATTGTACGTTGCCTGCTACACTCTATCATTGATAGCTAACATATGTTATAGAATATACGCAAATGAAACAATTGGAATCAACAATGCATAACAATCATCTGGACTGTAATTTTTAAAATAAATGTTGTCGTTTTTTTCCGAAACTGTGTTATTTTTCTTTAGTCACTCTCCTTTTTTTATTTTTTCTTACGTTGAGAAACGTTGGCATTGTCAGGAACATTAATCAAAAGTTTGTCCATCTACGAGTGTTTTGATAATAGCCCGGTTAGCAATTTGCATATGTAAAAACAGGTTCGCAGATCTGTTCTAACACTTAACGAGTAATATCCAAGTAAACCTGATAAAACTTGTAGAAGAGAACCATGAGCAAAATCCATATTATTTGCAATAAAACTGTTCCAGACACGTCTTTTGGATTCGCTCAACTATCAGTGAGCTCTCATGTCATCCAGTGAATTAAAAAGGTACTTCATAAAGGAATTAATTATTACACATCCCTTACTTAATGACAGAAAAAACATATACTTTCAATATAAGAATCAAACATGAAGATAATGACCATGAGAGAACAACCTATTTTGCAATACCTTTTTCGATTATTAATAACTACTCCACTCATAGTATTTGATAATCCATGCCATGACAACATTTGCGACCTAGTTGATAAAACGTCTGTATTCCATCCCGGGGGTTACAGGTTCGGTAGGACAGATTAAGGTTTAGATTGAAGAAGATCATATACTTTATCCACAGAAATTTTAACGTAAATTGGATTGGAAAATGTTGTAAGGAAGTATCAAAAAATATACAACCGGCGTCTGTTAAAGCAGAAACTGTAGAGTGAAAAATATTTTTTCAGTATTTCAGTCAAGAATTCAGTTTCAGTTCCAACTGGTTATTTTGTTTCAGTCAAGAATTGTTTCAGTTCCACCTAGTTATTTAGTTAAAGTTCTACCTGGAGTATTTTTTCAGTCGGATTTCAACGTTCACAAGAGTATGAATTTGTTGAAAATAAAAATCACTCGAAAGTTTGAAATGAAAAACATTTCATATTTTCATAAAGTTTCGTTCGGCTGCAGTATTGAGTGGTTGAAACTTAAATTCAGATTTGTTAAAAATATAGTTAATAAGCTCTAGAAATGGAAAAAAATAAGAGTTCCTCGTCCAATTATCATTTTGAAGTATGCTTTTGGAATTATGGCTTCCATTATTTAAGTATTATACAGCTCATCTTAAAAATTATTAATTTATATAAAGAAGCTTTTTTTACGTAAAACCCATCTTTAAGTCAAAATTGAGTATTTTGTGACAAGTATTTGTGTATATTGAGTGAAATTCTCTTGACGTAAAACATTTATGGCTGACAGCAAACATAACATAAGTTAATTGACCCAACAAAAATATCGAATGAAATAATTTAGCAACGAACCTGTTAGCATTTTTTAAACAAATACATACTTTTTCACCAAAAATATTAAATTTTTTTGTAATTTTTGACAGATATGTGCCATTTTTTTTTACCACCACCCATTGTCACCGTAAATATAACTTTTGTGTTCAAAATAACGCTAAAACTTGACATTTATACCTCTGATTATAAAGACACTCATTGTGTAATTCAAATACCGCCATTATTAATAAAATCACAACAGAATTGTATGTTCATAAAGTGTAGCGTTTGTTTTGGGTAAAATGCATTGTTTTATGGAAAAATAGTTTATGAGTGACAAAATTTTGCAGTTTTGGACAGAATTCACAAATTCGCATTGTTAACCGCCACAATAGCTTTATTAATAAATTCTCGAAAAAGAAAACTATTCGTTGGCACTTTCATGTTTTTGTTTTACATATAATGCATTGTTTATTCCAAATTATCTTTCAATATTTTAAAAAGAAACAAGTTATTTAAAAAAGAAAATCTCATTTATAAGTTGAAGAAAGAAATGTTTTATTTTTATATTTAGCCTCAGTTTCAGTCTGTTTATAAAACAATTATTCTGATTTTCTTACTAAAAGATAAAAAGGTGGTGTAAATGGGTGTTTTATTGCAAAAGTGAGTCAGAAACCACAAAAATTGATGAATAATATTCAATTTTTGCTATGAGGTGTACTTTACAATAAAAAAACGAGAGCAAATGAAACGGTTATAATGATTTTGTAACTAAAAGATTTTGTAATTATAAAGGTGGTCAATATTGGGTGTTTTATGGTTTAAATTAGCAAAAGTGAGTCAGAAACCTAAAAAAATATCGAAACATACTCAATTTTGGTTATGAAGTGTTCTTTATAAAAAAAAACGCTAAAGCGACAGCAAACGAAACGATTATTGAGAAAAAAACGTAAAAAGTACTAAAAAGAACACTGATTGTTGACATTCAATGTGTATGTTACTATATACTCGTAAATAGGAATTTAATAAACAGTCAGAATTTTTAATAATACAATAGAACTGTTTTTTTTAATGTTTCTTATTATAATAATTCTTCTATTTTTTAAGTATATTCCTTCAATTGATCGTAATTTCTTAGTCAAATTTCCTACTTTTAATCATAACACACCCATTAACGACCTTCTTTTAATTTTCAAGTAAGAAAATCTCCATAACTGTTTCATTTATGTTCTCTTCTGCGTTTATTTTAATAAAAACCTCATCTTAAAGCAACAATTGATTGTATTTTGACATTTTTTGTAGTTTCTCATACAAATTAGCTATATTCAACCATAAAATACAAATTATTGACCAGCTTTTAGATACAAAATCACCATTATTTTTACCTTTCTATGTCCCTTCTGTGTTTGTTTATGAGAAAAATGTCTGGATTTTTTAACTTTCGTAAGAATTTATTATCTGCTCAAATATCAGCGAAATTGATAAAAATAATTAAACGTTAGTTTTGAAGAGATTTTGCCAAAAAAACAAGTTATTTAGGATAAGTTTTTGTAGCCTGGATAGAAATTTGCATTTTTTTTACCTGAAATCAAAAATCGCTTCCATAGTTTTATTTTCAAAATCATATTTTTTTCTTTTTTTTATGCTTCTGGCTTACTTTCAATATAAATTACACACTTCTTAATTTTTTTATCATTTTGGGCTGTATTTTGTAGATTCCTATAAAAAATGTATTTATTTCCATTATTACATAGTCATAATTGATGAAATCACGACAAAGGTTTTTATTATCACGTTCAGCGTGTACTTAACGCACACTAACCAATTTTTTTTAAATAAGTAAGAAATTTTAAGTTTTCGACAAAAATTAGCCTTAATTAAGACACATATTGTCACCGAAAGTATTGCTTTAATTAAAAAAAAAACATTGATAAAATATCACTTTCATTCGTACTTTTTGATGAAAAATTACTGTTTTAAAAAAATGTGATCTACGTCCACTTTAGTATTTATAAAAAAAATATTATTGTTCATCATAAAATATTATTGTTCATCATAAAATATTATCGTTCATCATAAAATATTATCGTTCATCATAAAATATTATCGTTCATCATAAAATATTATCGTTCATCATAAAATATTATCGTTCATCATAAAATATTATTGTTCATCATAAAATATTATTGTTCATCATAAAATAGTATTTGTTTACAAAATTATTTTTTATAAACAATAAATAAAAAAAATTTCCGAAGCTAACAAAAATCCGTTTAGTTATATATTTTTGACTGGTATTTTGCAATTTTTTTTTACATAAAACGACGATTGTCGACCACGACAAAAGTAGTAACGAAGGAACTTTCGTGTTTTTTCCCCCTAAAAAACACTATTAAAATAACTCAGTAAATTGAATATATTCGGTTGATTTTTGAAGTAAATTACAATTCGCTTTATTCACGATAAAACACCCATTGTCGACCGCATTTTAATGTTTTAGTTACAAAATCACTATAATTGTTTCATTTACCGTCCCTTCTGCGTTTATTTTAATATTAAACACACCTTATAACCAAAATTTAATTTATTCCATCAATTAGTCATAGTTTCTTATTCAAATTTGCGACTTCACACTATAAAGCACCCATTATCGAACAAATTTCTATATTTTCGTTCAAAAATCATAATAATTGTTTAATTTTCGGTCGCTCTTTGCGTTTATTTTTATTTGAAGCACACCTTATAGCCCAAATTGAGTACTATATATTACAAGTTTTTTTTTTGTTTCTGACTCAAACTTTCTACTTTTAAGCATAAAACACCCATTTACGACCTTCTTTTAATTTTATTGTTAGAAAATCTCCATAATTGTTTTATTTTCTGTTAACTTTCGCGTTTATTTTAATAAAACACTCATCTTTAAGCTAAAATGGAGTATACTATATTTCGAAAAAAATTGTAGTTTCTCACACAACTTTGCTTTTTCAACCATAAAACACTCATCATTGACCACTTTTTAATGTTTTAGTTACAAAATCACCATAATTGTTCCATTTACCACCCTTTCTGCGTTCAGTTGAACAAAAAACTCATCTTTAAGCAGGTTATATTTAACATGAAGCACACATTTTGTTCCTTCTGCGTTATATTTAACATGAAGCACACATTTTGTTACTTCTGCGTTATATTTAACATGAAGCACACATTTTGTTACTTCTGCGTTATATTTAACATGAAGCACACATTTTGTTACTTCTGCGTTATATTTAACATGAAGCATACATTTTGTATAACACCACTACAAAGTTGTAATGTTATAATTTTTATGCATCCATTTTATAACAAAATCGCAATGTTTTTCCAAAAATATGTTACAATTTATCATTCTTCTTCTCCCTGGCTCCATTCGAACTCACTGTCTGCGAAGACTGTTGGGGTCAGCTCTCCTCGTCCTCAGGTTGTATGCTCTTCTGTCCCGGACTACGTCCCCCAGGCCGTGCCTCTGCACCAGGTTATCTTTTTGCACCACCCATGAATTCTTTGGTCTTCCTCTGGTTGTTATTCGAGGAAGATCCATGGAGATTGCCTGGTTCACAATGTGATCAGGTGCTCTGCGTCCAACGTGCCGATACCATCTCAATCGCCTCTCCTCCATCTTGCTGTTACGCCTCTCCTCCATCTTGTTATGTTACAATTTATCATTATTTTTTTGTATTTGATGGAAATTTGCATTTTTTTTATTATCAGAACAGTCATTGTCTAATACCGCCATTATTATCAGAACATTAATTGCTACTACCGTCATTGCTCCTACCGTCATTGCTACTACCGTCATTGCTACTACCGTTATTGGTATTACCGCCATTGCTACTACCTTCATTGCTCCTACCGTCATTGCTCCTACCGTCATTGCTACTACCGTCATTGCTACTACCGTCATTGCTACTACCGTCATTGCTCCTACCGTCATTATTTATAAAATCGCGAAAAAGGTTTCTTATTAGTTTAAACGAGTAGCGCGTATTAATCTCATAAATTTGCAAAGAATGAGTCATAAGTGACCAATTTTTGTAGTTTTTGACAGAAATATGCCAACTTTTAGCATAAAACTTCCAATCTCACCGCAAATATTGCTTTTAGTTACAGAACCTTAATTAAAGTTAACTTTCGTACGTTAATTTTCACAAAAACTAGTTCCAAAATGTGTCCTTTGGAAAAACTACAACAGAACAATCGTTCTGTTGTAGTTTTTGCACATATATTTTTTATCATAACACCACCAATTAATTTCTTGCGAAAATACTAACCTTTTTGATAAAATCTCAACATTTCGTGTATTTTTAAGATCTTTCAGAATAATATTTGTGAGAGAAAATATTACCATTTTGCCAAAGGTTATATCAATATTTATTGTTTTTTATACAAATTTCCTACTGTTTACATTAAAACACTCACTCTTTACCGCTTAGTTACAAAACCACGACAGTTATTTTATACCCTGCCACTTCTGTTATTTTCAACATAATATACACTTTAAGCGAAAAATGAGACAATTTTTCAACTGAAATGTATATTTACTGATCAGATCGCTTTTATTTACAATCCACGCCAAGATACAAGTAAGATTTGGACACTTTACTTTCGTTTTTGCAAAAAAATGTTATATATATGTGACTATTTTTTGATATAATATGATATTTTTTTAAAACAAGATGTTTTCTATCGGTTCTAGTACATATAATGACTGATAAAACGTTAACTGAAACATCGCCTGACCATGCACTTGGTGTAGTCAGCGTGATACGATCATCTGTCCATACATACTGTACTTTAGTTCTGTTTAGTATACGAGGGTTGCTATTTAAGTTTTGAGACAGACAAGTAAAAACAAATATTTATCATCGAAAATGGCCTTATTGTTTTTCAAAATACTCTCCATGAAGATCAATACACCTTTGCATGTATTTGAACCAATTTTCGAAGCACTTTTTCCACTTCGAATGAGGTAACTTCAAAACATGCATTTTGAACGCGTCAACCGCTTCTTCAGGCGTCGAAAAACGTTGACCTCACAATTTATTTTTGATGCTCAGGAATAAAAAGAAGTCATTGGGTGCCAAATCAGGGCTGTACGGCGGATGACCCATCAATTCGATGTTTTGAGTGCTCAAAAAGTCACTTGTTTGAGCCGATGTGTGAGAGCTTGCATTGTCGTGGTGGAGAATGATCCGTCTTCGGCGGTTGGTTTTCTTCATTTCTCCGAACACTTCTAGCAAACAAATGGTAGTGTACCATTCAAAATTGACCGTACGACGTTCCAGTAAAGACACTGTTGCGACATGACCATTTATACCGAAGAAACAAGCCACCATTTGTTTCGAAGTGCTTCGTGCGTGAATAACTTTTGTTGGATTTGGCTCTTCTTGAAAGACCCGAATAGTCGACTGCTGTTTAGTTTCTGGCTCATATGTATAGATCCATAACTCGTCGCCTGTCACGATATTATAGACGTCTTTTGAAGCACCGCGATCTAATTTTTTCAACATTTATTTGGATCAATCGACACGAGCCTTTTTTGAGCGATTGTCAAAGTATGCGGTATCCAACAAGAACAAATATTTTTGACGGCCAAATGTTCATGCAATATTGAATGTATGCGAGTGGAACTAATGCCCAAACATGCCTCAATCTCACGATAAGTCACATGACGATCTTGCAATATCAATTCACGCACATCATCGATGTTTTCTGGCACAACAACCGATTTTGGACGACTTTTACGAAATTCGTCCTGGAGTGAACTACGACCACGATTGAATTCGGAAAACCAGTGGTCCGGGATGGTGCTTCGTCATCAAAAGTTGAAACGAGTTGATCGGCACACTGTTGTTGAGTTAAAAAATCATCGCACGAAAATGTTCACGATTTAATTCCATTTTTGGCCGAGATGAATTTTTCAAGTCACTGTGAACAACACAAATAGCACTCGTATGACATAACTTTCTGAGCACGTCTACCATTAAAAACGTTAAACTTTACGATGCTGATGTCAGATTTGACGTATCTACACTGGCGTTGCCATATCTCAAAACTTAACTACAATAAACGAAAATACAAAACCAATTAAGATATTATTATTTAATATTAATTTTCAAATTTAACTAAAATAGTTAAAAAAACCCAAATAATTACTCTCCCCGTCAAGACAGGAAAAACCGTAGAACAACCTTCCTGTACTTGATAACATAATATTAAAGGTATGTTCCACAGCAATCTCGCGTTTG
Organism: Odontocerum albicorne; assembly: GCA_949825065.1. Lineage (NCBI taxonomy): Eukaryota > Metazoa > Arthropoda > Insecta > Trichoptera > Odontoceridae > Odontocerum > Odontocerum albicorne. The sequence continues at coordinate 7,384,567 of OX463862.1, forward strand.
GTCCTCACATAAAACTCTAGGATTTGTAATGAGAATCTCTATGTCGTTTGAAAACCAAACGGTGCTCAAAATGTTGGTTAATTCATTGATCCGTAGCAAACTAGAAAGTAATGTTTGCATTTGGAGCCCGGTGGGGGCGCAGAACTCACTCATGGTGGATAAAGTATAAAAAAAATATCTACCATATCTCTATATGAGAGAGTTCGGTGTCTATCCATGGCTTTATCCTACTCAGTTTCTGTTTGGCATGCTCGGGTATAACTCCATGAGCGTAAGAAGAGATCTGCGTCTCCTGGTATACGTTGTCAAACTTTTTCGAGGAGTTGTGAGCTGTCCAGCATTACTACAAAGATAACCGTTAAATGTTCCTAACAATAACATTAGACTGCGTCGGCAAGAACTGTTCTCAATAACATACGCAAGAACGAGCCTTCCAGCGACTATGCCTGTTGGAAGGGCCTTAATTCTTTTGAACGGGACTGCTTCGGATATCGACATATTTCATATCACATTACCAAAAGCAAAAGTAAATTTTCTTCTAAGATTGAAGGCGTTAGAAAGCACTCATCAACGTACTTAAGCGACTGTGAATATATGTGTATCATATGTTTGTGTGTATATATATATGCATATACTCTTACATTATTTTTTATTTTTTTTATTCTATGTAATTTTTCTTTAATATGTCTTGTATTTTTCAAAGTAATTGGGCTAAGCCTGTTTTGAGAAAATAAATAAATAACATGTGTATTAAAAATATCTACCAACCTGGCATTGAATTACCCAATTATTGCAATATTACAATTGAAGAATTGCAAGGTGCAACCGTTAGAAAATTGCTCTTGATATTGTGAAAGGTTCTGTATGTTTCTAGTAGAAATGTAGAAACCAATTTGAGCCAATATAACGGAGTCATCGACGATATTGTGACTAACCTTATAGTAAGAAACATCAAATCGATAATAGTCCTTCTTTCAGAGTTAAATAAGGTGGGTTTAATTCGATAAGATATCGCAGACAATCATATCAGGTGGGATGCTGAAACGAAAACTAATATATTCAGGAAATCAAAGTTTTTGCTATCAAACGGAGAAAAGGCTATTTATCTCGACTCTCTTATTAAGAAATTCCGATAAAAGATGCTGTATCTGTGTACGTGTACAATATTTTTCAAAACAACATTTAAGTCAATGGACCGTGCCCTTAGTTCATTTCGTCTGATTGCTAACAGCATCTGATATCGCTGTTACTTTTCCGAGTCACGTTTATCTTAATCGAAACATCATTTTGCGAAATAAGGGATTCAAAATGAAAATCCTCACGACTCTATGGAATAAAAATAGATGAAACAATCTCATGATCTAAAATAACAAGATACTACAGTAGTTCCCCTTTATCTATGGTTTTAGTTATTCGCGGTCTACCACGGTTGTATTCGCGGTCTACCACGGTTGTATTCGCGGTCTACCACGGTTGTATACAGTGCATGATGTGCATGCTTATGCATTGGATTTCCATGCGGAAGATCGCCGGTTCGAATCCCGTGCTGTGTTACTTTCCTCGCATGACACAGCCACATTTTCCACCTTGCATTTGAGGGTATAAGAATACCTATGACTTCGGTCATATCTATTCTTTAAAATAAAAAAACAAGCCGGTGTGCTTCGATCGTCTCATTTCAGGTGTGCCATCGGATACAGTGCCGCGGTGTGGCCGGTGAGTTTGCTGGTGCGCAACAGCTCACTTAAATTTAAGAGAGCCAAAGCTTTGCTTCCCAGCATTGACGTTGTAATTGCGAGGGGATGCTCGACTTCGAGGCCTAGCAACGACGATACAGTAGAACCTAGCAGGCTTATTATTAATCGTGAAAATCTCTTTTTACCAACCAGAAATATGAATTTATTAATGAGCTGCAGTGAACTTATTAATAAGCTGCAGTGAATTTATTAATGAGCTGCAGTGAATTTATTAATGAGCTGCAGTGAATTTATTAATGAGCCCCAGTTTTAAAATATAAACCATTTACTTAAATACAGACACTAATGCAGTATTGTGTTTTAACTAATATTCAATATTATATACCATTTGTTTATTTTAGATGACAAGTGTTTATAATATGTATACCATACTCGTATATACGAGGGTCATCCAGAAAGTAATGTTACAACATTAATGTAGGATCGAAAAATGCTTGTATTTAATTGAAATTCACAGGATACTTCACAAATATATTAAACTATTTTTCAACGTAATTGCCGTCGAGATCGAGACATTTCTGTAGTCGGGGCACCAGCTTTTGTATGTCAGTGTCATAGACCTCCGCCGCCAGCTCTTTCAGCCACTTCTTCACAGCTTCCTCGAACTCCTGATCGTTGGAAAATTGTTGGGGTGTAGTGACACACGCACGTCTTATCCCCCGTCACAATAAAGTCCAGAAAAACTTCTCCCTCCTGTGCAAAACGATCCAAAAATTCATGCGCGGCGGTCACGCGATTTTGACGGTGCTCTGGTGTGAGCATTCTGGGCACCCATCTCGCACACAACTTATTGTAACCAAGTTTTTCCGACACAATATCACCAAGCAAACTTAGAAAAATGTCAGAAAATTCTTCGTGAAGGCCGTCAAGCGTAACACGGTGGTCATTTTGCACTTGTTCTTCAATTTTTTGCACAAGTTCGTCAGAAATCACTGCCTTGCCTCGTCGTATCATTAGTACGGCCTTCTATGAACAATCTAACCCACTTCGTGACATGTTGTCGACTTATCACATCCCTACCATAAACTTTCACGAGCTTCCGATGGATATTCGCGGTGGTATTGTTCTGCAAAGACAAAAAACGGATGATCGCGCGGATCTCGCACGGATGGGAGGTGGCGGGAGCGCGCGACGACCTCTACATCGGAATAATTTACTGTGACTGAACAAAATGGACGACCAAACAAACTGACCGTTAGGATCCCCCCTACACGCCAGGTGCGCCAAATTCGAAACAAAAAATTTCCCCGGCCTCAGGAGCTCTTGTAGCATTAGTTTCTAGATGACTCTCGTATAATACTAGTACATGAAAAAATAATACAGACAAATTTTTTCTCATAAAGCATAAAAAAAGTTTTTCTCATAAAGCATATGGCTAGAACAATTAAAAAGTAATAATAAGAAATAAATAGCGCATTGTTGAAATTAAAAAAATATTTTTTTTAATTATTTTTGTTTTTAGAGGAGTGAAAAAAAAAAAAAAAAAAATTGATTGAAATAATTCTAGTACCGACTAAAAAGAGAGGCATAAAAAGAGAATAAGTACTTATTCATTAAAATCGGTTAACAAGTTTTGGAGTTCATACGGCGAATAGTTTAAAAAAAGTGATTTTTCAGGAAACGCGTTTAAAGTTTCAAGTGCAATTTTTACACGAATTAAAGTAAATATTTTTAACTTACTTTTAATCAGCAATTCTAGGGCCATATAAACTTGTTTAAAAATCTCCCCTTTACACTTCTACACGACAAACTAAATATCAATTCATCATTCCAAGAAATCCTATTGGACGAAATTTTTTGGAAAATAAGGCTACTGCCATAACAATAGACGATCCGACAGCTGCGAGGCTTAGGTCATTTTTCAACCGGCGCGCGCTCGATTATTAACCCTCATGATTTCAAGATTTTTGAACATTTCTTACTGAAAATTATTCAGAAAGGATAATAGAAAAATAAAATGAAAAAAAAAAACGATTTTTTGAAAATTCCAAATGAGAAGCTATCAAAAGTTCGAGACTCATTTCATAACATCCCCACACCTAACCTATATTTATTAATTTACACTTTCTTTGGTATTCCTCTACCATGTCTTCCACTCACATTTGCCCTCTTCATTTCATTGGGCCGATGAGTTTGCTGGTGTGTAACAGCGCACTGCGCAGCATCGCTTTCAAACTGAATTGACGTTGGAATAGCGAGATGATCCTCAACAACGAATCCTAGCAACGATTACGATGACATTTCATTTGTAAGTGTTTCTTCATTCTTTCATTCCACATATCCAAACCATCTCAGAGTGTTCTACATCGTCTTATTCAACACATCCGCCTTAAGTTCATATTCATCCCTTAGTGACTTTATTCCGTACTCTGTCACACATTGTTATGCCATTTTGTGTTCTGCTCAGTGCTTGCATTTTTACAACATTTATTCGGCTACTTTAATTTTGTTTCCATAACCACGATTCACTTTCATACACATGAAAGTTGGCAATAAAATACCGTTATGAACATCTTAGCAGATTTTGATACTGTCTAGTTTGAGTATATATGTTTAAGTGCCTCATTGACTTTGTTCCAATCACTACATAATGTTCGATTATTCAATCAACTGAAAAAATATTACCCGAATTCCTTAACTTGTTACAATCTTACCTACTCTTATATCGCCGAAACTTGCCCCCTCTTATCTTGCCGAAAATTTTCAGTGTCTTTCCAATCATGGATTAGCGCTACGCTCAAACAAAGATTGTTTATTGCCCTTTCCAGTTCACAGCTCCTCTTTTTTAACGTCGTCCTTTACTGTCCACGCAGTGAGATTCTGGAATCAGTTACAAACCAATATAAGACTCGCTCCGTCCTTGGTATGCTTTAAGAAGCGACTAAAAAAAACTCTTAATTTCTAGTCAGTAAAATAACGTGTTTCATTCCTGATTTTTCTTTTCCTCTCCACCATCCCTTCCTTTTCTTTTGATTGATGATATCTCACTTTAAATGAAAAATAATGTTCGGGTGATTGTCCGTCTTTGTGGGGTTCGTGGGCATGTGCACACGTATGTGCTTATTTTGGATTTCATGGGGATGGATAGTCATTTGAATGATTTATTCTATAACTTGATTAATTAACTTTTGTCTGCTTGGTTTAGATTATTTTTCATTATATACATTTCATAACTTCCATTTATCACACGGTCAAATATTCAATTCAAAAGTTCAACTTTAAATAGTCAAAATGATTTCATAGGGCTTTTCTCTTTTCAAGACGAGATATTTAAAATAACACGTTCCAGTTATCGTTTCATTTCTTATTCAATTTAATCGTTTAATAGAAAACAAATAAATTCCAAGATATTTACAATCTCATTCTTCATTACCTTAACCTAACCTCTGTTATCCAATAAAATTACATTGAGCCCACGTACACGTTCCAATCCGATGGTTTAATCATACTCATAATAAAACACAAAAACAAACCCAAAACTATCGGAAAAGTTCGACCATAAATCATCCAGCATATCTTTCGGGAAAGTGAACGACCTGATAATTTGTATAAAAACCCTGCAGTGTTCTGCGAAAAACTCTTAATCCAAAATAATTGATTTGATATTTATGTTTGAGAATTCCATTTAATTACATAATGATTTTACACTCAAATCAGACAAAATTCTACAGAGTAACCTAAGTTGAAGCGAGAGATTTGTTTCGTTTTTCAAAAGCATTGTAAATTTTTTTACTGTATGTATATTTCAGAACTTCATTTCATCACAGAATTTCACACTCAAATGTGACAAAATTCTACACAGTAACTTAAGTTGGAGGGAGAGATTTATTTCTCTTTTCAAAAGCATTGTAAAACTGTTTTACTGTATTTATATTAATTTTTTAGAACTCCATTTCATTACAGAATTATTTCACAATCAAATGCGACAAAATTCTACACAGTAACTTAAGTTGGAGTGAGAGATTTATTTCTCTTTTCAAAAGCATTGTAATACTGTTTTACTGTATTTATATTAATTTTAAGAACTCCATTTCATTACAGAATTATTTCACAATCAAATGCGACAAAATTCTACACAGTAACTTAAGTTGGAGTGAGAGATTTATTTCTCTTTTCAAAAGCATTGTAAAACTGTTTTACTGTATTTATATTAATTTTAAGAACTCCATTTCATTACAGAATTATTTCACACTCAAATGCGACAAAATTCCATACAGTAACTTAAGTTGAAGTGAGATATTTATTTCGCTTTTCAAAAGCATTGTAAAACTGTTTTACTGTATTTATATTAAATTTAAGAACTCCATTTCATTACAGAATTATTTCACAATCAAATGCGACAAAATTCTACACAGTAACTTAAATGCGAGATTTATTTCGCTTTTCAAAAGCATTGTTAAACTGTTTAACTGTATTTATATTTTATAACTCCATTTCATTGGAGAATGATTTCACACTCAAATGCGACAAATTTCCATACAGTAACTTAAGTTGAAGTGAGAGATTTGTTTCGCTTTTCAAAAGCATTGTTAAACTTTTTTGCTGTATTTATATTTTAGAACTCCATTTCATTATATAATGATTTCACACTCAAATACGACAAAATTCCACACAGTAACTTAAGTTAAAGTAAGTGTTTCGCTTTTCAAAAGCATCGTTTTACTGTATTTATGTTTCAGAACTCTATTTCATTACATAATGATTTCATACTCAAATACGACAAAATTTTACACCGTTTTACTGTATTTATATTTTAGAACTCCATTTCATTACAGAATGATATCATAATCAAATGCAACAAAATTCTACACGGTTTATTTTGCTTTTCAAAAGCATTGTAAAACTGTGTTACCTGTATTTATATTTAAGAACTCCATTTCATTACAGAATTATTTCACACTCAAATGCGACAATATTCTTCACATCGTAAAACTGTTTAACAATGCTTTTGTAAAGCGAAACACATCTGTCAATTTAATTTAAGTTGAATCTTGTCACAGTTGAGTGTCAGATTACATATAAAAAAAAACAAGTATTTAACACATTAAAAGAGAAGTTCCAAGTGGTTTTATATGCAATTCCTCCACTAATAGATGTCAGGTCAGTTTCAGAGGCTGGAAGCTATTACCAAAATTACTTTGGGCCAAAGATACAACTGGGCAGCCGGTGAACATGTTCATAGCTTCAGTAACGTGGTGAACTGAATGAATAACTTAATGTTGGAGGCAGCTCTATTACTAGGCATCGGCTCTTGCTGCTGTCGGCATCACGATGGCAAGCTGCCGGAAAAATCAACAAAATTCTCCATAATTAGAGACTGTTGCAGGCAGATGAGAGATATACGTATCTAAAACAGGTCCTTGACAGAATGGACGAGAGCTCATCAATTCTGTTTCAGCACAGCCTTTCAACATTAGTTGAAAATCATGCATATGATCCTTTCATAAACCCACTCTGAATGAAGTAATGTTTTCAGGAATATTGCATGCAATTTTTACCATAAGTCATCGTATACTCTCATATTAACAACGATCGTTTTAAAAACAGCTAATTTAAAAGGTCTAGGGATAAATCCCTTAAAAAAATCATCGTAAGAAGGTTTATCTTATCTGACGAAAGAATCCCCTGTAACTTGAAAGTAATATTCAGAGACCATATATTTTTATGATATATTGACAGGAACAGGAAATAAAAAAAATATAAAAATAAATATGTATGTTGTTTGAATAAAAAAAAATGATAAAACTTCTCAAAAAGGACTGTATTTAAACAATAGATAACATGCGCCACCCATATCTTGAACATCATCGGGCAAGTGATCTGTCATTTTATCATAAATAATCGTCCTCAAACTTCGGTGTACATAACAAATTTAATAAAAAAAAGTCAGATAAGATGTGTCAACGAACAATGGATAGTTTTAAAAGTTAATTATAACTTATACTTAATCTAGGATAGTAGCACTTCAAGTTAAGGCTTTCAGTCAACTTAAGCATAAATGGAAATTAAAAAATCATTACAATTATAAAAAAAATTAAAAATATATAATTCAGATGTGTATTTATCATATATAGTACATACGAGTATATCATTAGTTTAAAATCCGCTACGTGATAATCACACTATACTCAAGAAAATGTAGCATGATCCCTGTGACGTTTGAAATGTCATGTCTCAAAAGGATGGGGTAAAATCGTTTTTTTTACAAATCGAATCGTTTTTTTATAAATCAAAAAATTGTTTTTCCCTAAACTGACGTTTTAATTCCTAATTTTCATTATACTGACTTTCTAATGTAATTTTCATTATACTGACTTTCTAATCTTTAAATAGGCCAAGATCCACCATGAATTAATACTAGTTACGAACATTTAATATATACCCCATCCCTAGCCAATGCGGACTAACGTAGACCCTTTGGACGAACGTCGCCAAATATTATTTGATTTTAACAAATTGACATATTTTTGCAAATTTCTAACAAGATAGACGATTTTTAATCAGATAGACGATTCTAACAAGATAGACGATTCTAACAAGAACAATTTCTAACAAGATGTATTAATTTGTCATTATTGTTAGTTTTGTGTGATGTATTTACCTAAATAACTTGCTATTTATTAGAATCGAGGCTTATATTAAAGTTAATAAAATAATTAAAATTATTGAATGTCGTTACAAGGTTGTATTGGGGCAAATTTGTGAAACGTCACAGGGACCATGCTACATTTTCTCAAGTATAGTAAAGTGGCGTTAACTTTACTATACTCAAGTGTAGTAAAGTGAAAAAAGCACGTTAAGGTGGTTTGTACTTATTGAATGGATGATTTACGAAAGACTGATTGGATAAAGGGAGAGATTGTCTCTTTTCGATCTTCAATCTTGAGACTCGTTGACCTTTGATCTTGTATTACTTTGTTAAAAATTGAATGATCTTGTGAACTCATCTGCGACTCTGGAACGAATTGACTTCCTCTTCTGTGATTAAGCCTTACACACAATGTGTCTTCTCCAAGCAGGTCACAGCATCTTGTTATATTACCCGGCGGTAAGTAATACACATCGGGCCATCGTGCGACAGAGACGACATTCTACAAAGCCATGTGTATTACTTACCGCCGGGTACTGGTACCCGGTGGTAAGTAATACACATCGAGCCATCGTGCGACAGAGACGACGCTCTACAAAGCCATGTGTATTACTTACCGCCGGGTACTGTACATAGCTTCTGCACGCCTCGAAAAAAACGGATACGATGGGTAGCTATGTACGATGTGGTTCGTGATATGGATCTCCCAGCACCCACAGAAAGGTGACTGCTAGGTCACACTTATGTAAATAGTATGCAGTTTGGTCCAGTTTAGAAGGTGACCTGTGGCGATCGGCCTAAAACGTAAAGTTATCAGCTCAAAATCATCACTGTGCATAGGGAGAGAAAAAAGTACGTTAAGGTGGTTTAGGGATGATGCAGACTCAGCAGACACACATGACACGCATGGCAACTAATGAAATGTTCCCCATCCCTAGAGTTAAAACCTCTTTTGCCCAAAGGCAATATGCTTATTTTGCTTCCATTACATACAATGGCGTGCCGACTTCAATAAAGGTAAAGGTAGGAAAACCATTTAGACAGTCGATCGGAGCGTGGTTGTTATTGCGACAGGATTTTGAGTACTTGGGCTTTCAGGATGAATGACGAGTGGAAAAGATTTATGTGAGCTCGTGAGTGTGGGTTTCTTCTTGTTGTTTTAATTTTGGTTGTTTTTGTATTTGTGTTTCTGTGTATTTTTTTTTGTTTTGATTTTATTTTTTATTCTTATGATTGTGTGCGGTATATTGTGGGATGAACATTTTTGGTCTTTCTGGTGCGATGATGTGTGAGGAGTTGAATTTCGCAAGATGTTTCCAGTTGTAGTTGAGTGTCACTGTTTGTCAGGTTGATGAGAACGTGCAACGGGGTATTGTTTTTGTATAATCAAAAATCGGAAAGAAGTATCGATTTATTTTTTCATGCTAAATATCCTCAGTGAGATACAGGGAAAATCTAAGTTTACTGGGGATACGACAAATGAAAGGCAACAAACCCAGATCCATTAAAATTGTATGTCCAAATCAAATTACCTGTTGTTTTTTCTCAAATTGTGTATATTTCTTGTCATGTGTATTAATAATAATACAAATTGAATGGATGAGTAACGAAAAACTGACATGATAAAGGGAGAGATTGACTTTTTTTGAACTTGAATCTTTAGACTTGTAGACGTACATACCTTTGATCTTGTATTGCTTTGTTGAAAATTTAATGGTTTTGTGAACTCATCTGTGACTCTGAAACCAATGACTTCCTTTTCTGTGATCTAGCACAGCGTCTAGTATAAGATTAAATGATACCGTGGGTGCTATGTGCGATGTGGTTCGTGGTGTGGATCTCCCAGCACTCATAGAAAGTTGACTGCTAGGTCACACTTGCGTAAATACTATGGAGTTTGTTCCATATCTGATCCTGTTCAGAGTACACCACTCCTTCCAAGGTAGATTAAAACCAGGTGATTTCATCATCGGATTGCCAACAAGATTTAAGACTCGCTCCGTCTTTGGCATGCTTTAAGAAGCGACTGAAAAAACTCTTAATTTCTAGTCAGTAAAATAACGTGTTTCATTTCTGATATTTCTTTTCCTTTCCTCTCCGCCATCCTTTCCTTTCCTTTTGATTGATGATATCTCACTTTATATGAAAAATAATGTTCAGGTGATTTCCGTCTTTGTGGAGTTCGTGGGCATATGCTCACGTATGTGTTTATGGATTTCGTGGGGATTGATAATCATTTGAATGATTTATGCGACCATGTAACTTGCTTCATTTACTTTTGTCTACTTGATTGGAAGAGATTGCCGCCTGGCAATAATTGTATTTGCAATAAAAATGTTAAATGAATAAATAAATAAGATACCTTTTTTTAAATTACACGCTGTTTTATATTAATCAGCGATCGGCGTGTTATCTATTTGTTCCGAAATCTTTCGGAGTGGTCGACGGGAGGTAAGATGGAGTAGCGGTCGTTGTGTTATTTCCGTAATAACAGCCAGTTGATCGAATAACGACTTGCTACACTATTCTAAAATGAAATTTTCATCACGCTGTACATATCATATATATGGAAATGGGATGTTTGCTAACACTGGAAGCCAAATGTAGGCTTTAGGGTGCTCGCGACAATACACATCGCTTCATGTATTTGCGTATAAACTAAGTGTGTATACACACAGATGATATATTTGTTAACGTTTATCTTTGAAAGTCGTTAATGTTAACATTCCCTAGTTATTGTCAACATCAAATGATGTTGACAATAACTTAGAAATGTTAACATTAAAGTTACGTCATTTAAGTACGAAATAAATATTATTTCCCACTTGAATAATTGAAAAGTAGAGAATAGTTTAAAAAAAGTTAAAATTAGTCACTAGCGCAATCTTTTTTTTCGTTTTTATTTTTTTTCTGTAAAAGGCAATCCACCCAAACAAGGATGATTTATGTATCCAAATTAATTTAATTATACAATTATTAAAATTTTCTTTATTTTTTTAACACAAGTGTTTCTAAGACATCTTGATATTTTAATATACTAGGCATATCCAGAAAGTAAGTGTACTGAACTTTTGTAGGTTTCAATTTTTTTTATTTAAACAAAAAAATTACGTGGTTACCGTAGTACATATGTAAGCTATTTTTCGACATAGTCGCCATTCCTCTCAATGCAGGTGGTGAAGCGGGGTATCAACTTTTTGATGCCTTCCTCGAAGTAGTTTCCCGCCAACCCCTCCGTCCACTTCCTCACCTCCTCCTTTACCTCCTCGTCGGTTGAAAACCTTTTTCCAAGAATGCGCGGGATGGTTCAGGACATCCCATTTAAACGAAGCGAGCAGTTCATTCGTGGCGTTGGCCGTGTGTTGTCTTACATTGTCGTGCAGCAGGCAAACTCCCTTTGTCAGCATGCCTCTCCTCTTGTTCTGAATCGCCCTCCGCAATTTTTTTAGGGTCTCACAGTATCTTGCAGAGTTGATGGTCTCCCCTTGAGGCATATATTCAATTAAAATTATGCCTTGACAGTTCCAAAACACGGATGCCATGATTTTCTTGTCTGAAATTGTGGTTTTGAACTTTTTGGCGGAAGGTGAAGAAGTGTGACGCCACTGTTGAGACTGCCTTTTGGTTTCAGGCGTGTAGTGTGCAACCCAAGTTTCATCTCCAGTAACGATGGAGCGGATAAATTCATCTCCATGGAGTTTGCAGCGCCTCAAAAACTCTTGCCCGGCCTCCACTCGATTCAACTTGTGTTGGTCCGTCAGCTGTTTTGGGATCCACCTCGCGGACAGTTTCCGATATTCGAGGGTTTCTGTGATGGTTTCGTGTAGTAGAGATTTGGAGATTTGCGGAAACATCGCAGAAAGTTCATCCACAGTCAATCTGCGATCTTCACGGAGCGCATTTTCGATTTTTTCCACAATTTTGTCAGTCACAATTGAAGGTCTTCAGCTCCTCTGATCATCATGAACAGACGTACGACCGTTTTTAAACTCGCGACACCACTTGTACACACTCGTACGATTCATAGCTTTATCACCATATGCAGTTTTTACCTCATTATAAACCTCAACCGGAGGTTTTCCCTTCCAAAAGAGATAACGGATGACGCCGCGTATTTCGCACTTGGCGGGAGATTAGATTGACATTTTTCACAAAACGTGTTGTCGTGTTGACACTTCTCAACGTACTGACCTCGAACCGGTCTCGTTGCGGAGGGGAAGGGTCAGGCTACACGAAAGTGTAGCCAACATGTCGAAAATAAAATCCATCCGGTCGTGAGAGCCTCAGTACACTTACTTTCTGGATCCGCCTCGTACTTTACGATTAAACTCCCCTTATAGCTACGTATATTTTGTGCGGGGCATCTGAAGACTGGAAGCAGGTGGCTCGAGATCGTGAAAACTGGAGCTCTATTTGTTCTCAGGGTTCTAGACAGCTGTGTGAAAACAAGTGTGCTGGTGCTCAGCTGAATCAATATGTCTGTGACATCTGTAGGATGTTGTGTGCATCTAGGATCGGACAGTTCTCTCAAAGAAGAAGTGGAGGAACAGCTCGAGATTGACGTTGAAGTGACAAGGAGATCATCAACAACGAAGACCAGCAACGACGAACAAATGTCTCATTATTTTCACTTTGATAAATAAAATAAGGAGCGCGCTTAAATATATCAACAATGATTTCTTATTATGCACGTCTTGATGTAGAGCGGAATAAATAATTGTTACGAGCGAAGATTTTGTAGTTCTGACATTCAGCTGTTGCTGATATGTAGGGGCGATATTGTTGTCTTTATTGATATGTTTAAAGTAGAAGTCAGTTGTTAATATTTAACAAGCACTCACTATTTGATAACAGTTCGAAAACGTTATAAAAAATTTTTGATCCACATTTGAAACGGGTAAATCGCTGAGTGTCTGAGAGTAATTAAAGAAAATAAATAAAACATTTGTATACCATCACGTCGTCTCCCTTTCAATGTAGGTAGACATAAAAGAGTGCTAGATTTTCCTTTCACCACACAATACATATTTTACCTCTTTTACCTCCATAGACTTTCTCAAACAGCTTCTACAATTTTTTTGACATTTTACATTTGCTTTATTCAAAATGTCATACACTGGTTCCAGCCATACTTTTCTTGGCTTCCTATTCTGACACATTTGCACTGTACAGTTGTTTTGTTAGCATTTCTTCATTCGTTTGTTCTATAATATACCCACACCATATCAAATTATTTCTCATCATCTTACTCAACACATCAAAGTTTTCATTCCTCTCATACTATTTCATTCCGTATTCTCTCATACCTCTCATTAATCCATAGTTTCCTCTCATGAATCCTTCTCAGTGCACGCATTTATTTTATTCCTTTAACACTTGCCACCCTTTGAGGGATAGTGAATGACCAGGACTTACATAATAAAATAATTTTATAGCTAATTACAAAAAATAACCTAGCAGATTTTGCATAATTTTAATTTAAAACATACATTTTTCACTGGATGCTGAGCGTCCAGCACAATGGCTGGCAGAATTGTTTAGCACAGTAAGGCAAGTGTTAAGTACCTTTCCACGTCTACGTTTCTTTCTTATCTATCAAAGTAGGTATTTAAATACTGTTGTGGATAGATTGGTAGGTTTTTATACACCCGGTTTGAGTTTAAATGTATGAGTGCTCATTTGACTGAAAATTATGATAAAATATAAAAAAACACAACACGTTCCATAGCATCTCTTTTCACCTTGATAGAAATAAAACTTTGTAATTTATTTTTAACAAACACTGTTTATTCCACTTTTTTATGACGGTATAACCCTACCGGTTTCAAGGCTTTCACCTCATCTTCAGGGGAGCGCAAACAAGACTAAAATAAAACTGATAACTCAAATAATTCCAGCCAAGATTTTCTGTTCGTTCAAAGAAAGTTATTATACTTATTTACCTAGTATCTTCATAAAACTTGTGTCAAGGCAAATAAATCTGTCAAAAAAAACTTTATTGTTTACCGTTTTTCCAACATTCTGCTACACAATACCTCCATTGTCTAGTCAGTGGAAACATGGGGATCACGGATTTAATTTTTTAATTTTCTTAAACTATTTTAAGTCTGATTTTCATTGTTGAGAAACGTGACCCAAAATTTTTGAGCATATTTATGTGATTTTCTTCGAATACAATTGTGCGGTGGTTTCCCATTGCCTTCCCGCCTCGCAATGTATGTGTTATGGCCTTTTGCAACGAAAACACTTTTAGAATTTCAACTGTGTAATTTTATTTGTATAATGGTTGAAATACTTTGAAGTATAATATTAACAATATTTATATAATTAATAATAACGATGATGTTAACATCGTAGTGGCTTTAAGAATAATGATGCTGCCTCTGATATGTCCTCTTATTTAAAGCAAAGATAACCATACGCACGACCCTCCGATACCGAATCTTTATGGAATTCTGTAAACTGCCAACAAGATAATAAATTTAAACATAATACATTGAGTTAAGTTTGACATACATGTGATAACACTAATATTTATAGGTTCTAAATTACACAGTACAGAGATATGGTTAACTAAGCTTAAGATTGGTTTACATGATATATTGGAAGTGGATAAGAGTATATGATAAGATAAGCATATTAACATTGGTAGGGATACATTACATATGTAAAAAGAATTGTATACATGTTGCATATATTCTAAGAGCTGCTGCCATAAATAGTTTTATGGAGCGTATTACCAGGTCCCAGATAAAATATACGATTTCGGTGGTGGAAGACGAAGTTCTGTTGAAATGTTTTAGGATATAATAATATGGATAGAAATTGTAAGGCTTAGGAGTGAAGACACTGAAGCATTCAACTTCTGTGTCCCTCCATCAAGTTAAGCTTGTGGGCAGACGCGTTTTCTTGGGAGTGGCTACTGTCCATATGTACTGACAGCTACTTGGATCCAAAGGTGAGCAGTTCGAGATGTCTGCAGACCACGGGTTGAGTACTTTCAAAACGACTCTAGACTGGCCAGTACTGTCCACAAGGTATTGACTACCATTGTATATTTATCTACATCCCATTTTAATGAATGTTTTGAAGAGATTAGTAATCCTGCCAGATTGTATTATACACAACGTGAGTATTAAAAAACATACATGAATTATTATAAATGTCTTCTTCTTTTCAGTAGATCCTCATAACTGAGAGACGTGATCTGTCCAGTCCATCTGCCCAAATTTACCGTTCGGTGATTCTTTATTTCTTCCTACTTTGGGCTTCTTGAAATGCTGCCCTGATACAGAACCTTATTGCGTTTCTGATTTGGACAGTCCCTCGGTTTGATGATCTACCTTGACCTCATCGATCCTCTACGTTGCCCTTTAGTAGTACTTTCTCTAAAATTTCTTCAGCGTTCTATAACGTCAAAGAAGATAAGAATTCTCACCAAAAACAAATTATAGACAGCAGTCTTGTCATGATGACAACATTGGTTTATGGTGAATATGTTTTATGAATTAATTACGTACTATATAATGTACATTCGCGCTGGGAGACTTGATAAACAAGGGTCGTCTAATTGGAATAATTATTTAACTGAGTTAAAAAAAAAACCCTCAACCCATTGGAGAATTTAGAACAGGGTATTGAAATACTCAAAACTAATATAATTAATATATATTTGATGTTATTATGCATAACAACAAAAAAATTCAAAGAAAGATTCCACTAATTATATTTAATCTATGACAGGAAGCTACAGCCGATGTCTGAATATCAAGAAACAATAATGTAATATATGCATGCGATGTGCACGTGCCGGCGAAGCGAGGCGCGTGCGTGTGACGTTGCCATCATCTAACATAGTGGAAAATAACGAACAGACTGATTGCATGTCACAGCTTTCTTTACACTCTTGTTTACTATTTAAAAGTACTTGGGTTTTCTTTTGGAAAATCCTTGCACCAAAAATTACGACAAATTGAAAGAATTATTTCATAAATCTTCAGTAGTAGTTTTAGTAATTTAATATCAACTTCAGTTCTCGATTTTGGCCTCCTACAGAATTCGCCTATACAGATAAAGGTCCAGGTAGCTAGTTGCTACTTCTTCATATGATGGGTCAATATTTATTTCTCTGGTAATATTATTTTCTCGACTCGATCTCAGTCTGAATCACTCGCAGAATTAATTTAGATCAGCCATACCCACGATGTGTATACGACCGTACGTGCAGTGCATATGAGCGTAAGTGCATGCGACATATGCGTAAGTGCATACGACCAAAAGTGTGGAAGTATAAGTCAATAATGATACGGAAGTATGAGTTTTACTCTTGACTACCCAAACTCCTTGGATAACCAAGGCAAAGACTTTTAGACAGAATTATGATGGATTTACAAAAATCTGGATATTTAAAAAGACTGAAGACTGAAGACAAAAATTCCGAGTTCGTCGGGAGTGGAAGGGCTTTGTGTATCTATTATTAACAAGATAAGAAATATCATTATTAAGGATGAATGTGAGTTAAGATTCAAGTGTGTTAAAGACACTAAAAAAGCATGTTTTGATGGTTTGGACATGTTAAAGGGATTTTGAACAATGTAAGCGTTAGTGAAACTGACAAAAGTTTAGATGGACCAAGTGAATGAAGTTTTGGAAGAATAAAAAGTAAGAAGAATTAGAAAGAACTGTGTGAGAACATGAAAGTGGCGAACGAAACATGTCCTTATAGAAAAGTTTGGCGCAGTATCGTTTTCTGCCTACTCCATCAGGGATGTGGCATAATTGTATGTAAATAAATACTAAATAAATAAATATTTAAAGACAATGGTAAAAAAAATATATTTTAAAGAAAAAATATCCAAAGGCCTGAGCTTATTTCACATATCTCCCCATACATATTTCTGAGCAGCGAAAAATCTTAAATCACACTCCATATAGACATGTAAATAGTGGACCACAACACGTTGAAAATTGTTATTTTCAGAGGAACCTTCTACTTTTTAATTTGCTGCCTTGTAGCCATAAAAATCATAACTGACTTCGTAAAGTTAAATAAGATATCTGTTCTCTTTACCTACTCCACTAGGGACACAGTGTGATATGTATATGGTCAACTAATGCACCCTATCAATAAAAAAATTAAAGGCGAGCGATAAACGAAAAACCTTTTACTGATTTTGACATCATTGTACAAAATCAGATGCGGTTATATGAACTAATTGGGACGTCAAATTTCGTCGGGATTTGTTAACGTCACAATTAAAAACGCATGCAAATGAGTGCTTCGAAAAGAAATGCATGTCTCAGACCGTATCAACAGCCACTCAAGATCAATATTTATATGTTTGGTGGTAGACTAAACCTCAGGACATCCAAAAGAATGACAAAGTTAGTTGAGTGTCGTCCGCATATGGATATATACTCTTTTTTATTAAATCTGAAAGGTCGGACTCATATTAACTAATGCATAGGAAACTCAGCATTGACCCTTGAGAGCATTCATTTTTAAGGCATGTAGGACGAGATAACACTCGCAATAGTCAGGTCTTTTGTGGTAATTCGTTGACTCTTACCAATAAGAAAGCTTTTTAGCCACTGACATGCATTTCCAGAGAAGTCAAAAAGGGCAGTTTAGAGACTAAGAGGTCTGTATTAATAGTACACGAAAGCCAAAGCAGATAATGAACAGTAAGTAACCTTCCCTTTATCTGATTTTCACAATATATTATCTACCACATATCTCAATGTCGTAGTTGTGCTATATATTGGATTTACACCAGATTGTGATATATGGGCAGCAGGTCACCAACGAAAATATTATATCTGAAGGAACATTTATTTTTCCAAAACATTTGGTATAAGCGGACGTATACTATACTCGTATATTTGGAAACAAATCTTTGAAATTAACGACGATTTATTTTTCTGGAATTGGAACGACCAGAGTAGATATCTAAATACATGGAAATATTATATTTTTTTTCTTTAAGATATGTATTAAAAATGCCCGTTAGCATATCCTTGATAAATGGTAAACTGGCACGCGTATCAAAAAATATTTATAAAGTGTCCCAATTATCGCTGAAATTTCATTCTAACTTTTAATCTCAGTGAACGGAATTACTCGCTGAAATTCACGCTTAAAATACAGCGCTTCGCTGAAAAGTTTTTTTCAGCGTGTTACACGACGTATTTAAAGTTTTCTGATGGAAATTCATTATAATTTACAGCCCATATTTATTTTTCATATATGTAATTTGAATACTTTTGATTTTTTTAAATTCGTATTTGATCAGTTTTTTCTGAAATCGCAGCCATGCCGTAATTCACGCCTGAAATAGTTTCGTAGTAATTTTTTTAAATCTTAAAATTAAAATATACAAAAGTAAGGTCTACTGCACATTTATATTTTGTAGATCATTTTGATGTCCATATTTTTTCATTTTATGTAATTATTTTAGTTAACTATTTATGTCTTAAAAGATAATATTTTTTAGTTAATAAAAATAAAATGACAATTATATACGGCACCGTTTAGAATGTAGATCTCCTCAAGGGCACTCTAATTTGGATTTGAGCCTACTTTTATTAAGTTGAGTTTAAGGATATGATGGTGTCAACTGAGCCTATTAGTTAAGGTACTTTCTCACATCTGCAAGTGTTAAGAAAAAACATATTTACTAAGAAAACTTAACAAGGGAAGATAATTTATTAAGAAATGTTTGTAGCATCTTTCAATATGTGAAAATAATTTATTTAATTTCAGTCACAGTGTAGTGTATATGTGTAGTGTATATGAGTAGTGTATATGTGTAATGTATATGTGAAGTGTATATGGCATGTGTAGTGCATATGTGTAGTGTATATGTGTAGTGTTAATATATAATCACAAATTACGAAAAATCTTCCTAAAAAAGGTTTTCTTCCAGTATTTCCTAAAGCTGCGCACGCCGATCACACTTGAAGAGGTAAACTATTTCCCATCGCCCTATTGGATCGATTCGGAAAAATCGATTTATTCGATTGAGACATATTCGAACTCTAAATTATTTTTCTCTCTGAAAAAATCTCCGACGACCTCTGTGGCCTAGTTGGTAAAACGTCTGTCTCTCAGCTCGCAGGTTGAGAAGGGGTTGGGATTCAATCACATGTGTTTGAAATGAATGAAGAGTGAGGAAGACGTTAACCGAGGAAAGAACAAAAGAGGATACATAAATTTGAACAGAGGGAAAGTCAAGAAGCATGATATACAAGAGAGCGTGTATGGCGAGATGTTTGAATGTAGATAAGTTTAGATGCATAAAAAGGCGCAGAAATCTGTTATTTCCGTCATCCGAGTAACAATCTAACCTTACCAAGAAAATAACGAAAGAGGTTGTAGAAATTTAAACAGTGAGAGAGTCCAGAAGTACGATAAATAAGAGAGCATGTATGGTGAGATGTATGAATATATGATAGACGAGTCTAGATGCATAAAAAGGTGTGAAAATCTGTCGTATCCGTCATTTGAATCGAACAAGGTGAGATAGTACGTAGGAATGCAACACAAATGCGTGGCATTCGAACTACCATATAAGAGCAAAATAAAGGTGGTAGAAATATCGTGTCATAAATAACATATCGTAATACTCGTGTAAGAGCAAAATAAATTTGGTAGAAATATCGTATTATAAGAGCAAACTTAATGCGGTAGAAATCTACCACATTTATTTTGCTATTGCGGAGCAGATGAATTGTAGTCACATGACTACTATATATATACCGCCATCTTAAATAAATGGGAAAAGTCCAGAAGTTCGGCGCTTGGGTTCCACATGTTTTGATTGAAAACAACAAAGATCAACATTCGACAATCGATTGAACGCGAACAGAAGGAGGTGTCGAAAATGCTCACTTTCGTTTACTTGACATTCGAGTTTGAAGGCTTGTAATCAAATAAAATAATATATGTAACGTAAAAGCAAACAGGTAACGTAAAAGTAGAGCAGAAAATTTTCTTTCGAATGACGTATAACCTTTACCATTTTGTTTTACTTTTGGTGCTCATTTTTAATTTGAAAAAAAAAAACGGACACAACTTATGTTAACACCCAATATTTATTATACGAGTATATGTTTATTGAAATTAATCTATTCTAACTACAAATCTAAAGGAAAAAAACTAATTTTTGTATTTGTTATTCTCACATGTTTTCTTATAATGTAAAAAAAGAAAGAAAAATAAAAAATATTCAATTATAATTTTACTAAATAAAGTACATCCTGGTGAGTTATGGCCATGTGGTAACCTCTTCCAATTAATCAGACGGCGTTAAGAAGCCTTGAGTAAAAATAAGAATTATTTAAAAAAAATGATTTCCAACAGGAAACAAACCCGTAACCTCTGATTTGGAAGATAGGCGTCTTACCAACTAGGCCACGGATTATGATTACTTAAAAATAGCTTAGTTCTTGATTTGCTCTCTTAAATTGAGTGCAAGAAAGAAAAGTTAAGTAGATCTTCTCTCTCTTTCCACATTTGAATTTCTCCCTGTCTCCTTTTGCAATGATCTTTAAAGCCCTATAAATATTATTTTTGTCTATCATACACATATAGACTGCTGCAGAGGAATCTGTCCGTGGCAGCACTTCCAGTTCTATTACTCCTCAGTGTAGAGATCTCATGGATTCCTCTATCAATGATGGTGTCAGGTTACCATCACATCTGGTAAAAATTGTAAAGAGAATTTTCGAATTAAAATTTTCATACATACTTAATTTTAATTACACAAATGTGTCTACATAAGTTAAAACATATATAATTTGTAATTTTTTTAACACACGCATTCGGAAACTAATTTGTCATTTTTTTAACATACGCATTCGGAAACTTATTTGTAATTTTTTAATATACGCTTTCGGAAACTATTTTGTCAGTTTTAACATACGCATTTGGAAACTAATTTAACATACGCATTTGAAAACTGTTTTGTCATTTTTTAACATACGCATTTGGAAACCAATTTGTCATTTTGTATTACACACGAATTCAGAATCTTATTTGTCATTTTTTTACCTACGCATACGGAAACTAATTTGTATTTTTTTTAACAGACGCATTCGGGAATTAATTTGTAATTGTTTTAACATGCTTGTTATTTTGTAATTTTTTAACATACGCATTTGGAAACTACAATAATTAAACATTTTTTCAACATATGCATTTGGAAACTGTTTTGTCATTTTTTAACATACGCATTCGGAATCTAATTTGTCATTTCTTTAACATACGCATTCGGAAATCAATTTGTCATTTTCTTACATACGAATTCGGAATCTAATTTGTAATTTTTTTAACATGCACATTTGGAAACTAATTTGTAATTTTTTTAACATACGGATTCGGAAACTATTTTGTTATTGTTTAACATACGCATTTGGAAACTAATTAAAAAAAATGTAGCTAGTTGCTACTAGTCCTGGTAGCTAGTTGCTACTTCTTCATATGATGGGTCAATATTTATTTCTCTGGTAATATTATTTTCTCGACTCGATCTCAGTCTGAATCACTCGCAGAATTAATTTAGATCAGCCATACCCACGATGTGTATACGACCGTACGTGCAGTGCATATGAGCGTAAGTGCATGCGACATATGCGTAAGTGCATACGACCAAAAGTGTGGAAGTATAAGTCAATAATGATACGGAAGTATGAGTTTTACTCTTGACTACCCAAACTCCTTGGATAACCAAGGCAAAGACTTTTAGACAGAATTATGATGGATTTACAAAAATCTGGATATTTAAAAAGACTGAAGACTGAAGACAAAAATTCCGAGTTCGTCGGGAGTGGAAGGGCTTTGTGTATCTATTATTAACAAGATAAGAAATATCATTATTAAGGATGAATGTGAGTTAAGATTCAAGTGTGTTAAAGACACTAAAAAAGCATGTTTTGATGGTTTGGACATGTTAAAGGGATTTTGAACAATGTAAGCGTTAGTGAAACTGACAAAAGTTTAGATGGACCAAGTGAATGAAGTTTTGGAAGAATAAAAAGTAAGAAGAATTAGAAAGAACTGTGTGAGAACATGAAAGTGGCGAACGAAACATGTCCTTATAGAAAAGTTTGGCGCAGTATCGTTTTCTGCCTACTCCATCAGGGATGTGGCATAATTGTATGTAAATAAATACTAAATAAATAAATATTTAAAGACAATGGTAAAAAAAATATATTTTAAAGAAAAAATATCCAAAGGCCTGAGCTTATTTCACATATCTCCCCATACATATTTCTGAGCAGCGAAAAATCTTAAATCACACTCCATATAGACATGTAAATAGTGGACCACAACACGTTGAAAATTGTTATTTTCAGAGGAACCTTCTACTTTTTAATTTGCTGCCTTGTAGCCATAAAAATCATAACTGACTTCGTAAAGTTAAATAAGATATCTGTTCTCTTTACCTACTCCACTAGGGACACAGTGTGATATGTATATGGTCAACTAATGCACCCTATCAATAAAAAAATTAAAGGCGAGCGATAAACGAAAAACCTTTTACTGATTTTGACATCATTGTACAAAATCAGATGCGGTTATATGAACTAATTGGGACGTCAAATTTCGTCGGGATTTGTTAACGTCACAATTAAAAACGCATGCAAATGAGTGCTTCGAAAAGAAATGCATGTCTCAGACCGTATCAACAGCCACTCAAGATCAATATTTATATGTTTGGTGGTAGACTAAACCTCAGGACATCCAAAAGAATGACAAAGTTAGTTGAGTGTCGTCCGCATATGGATATATACTCTTTTTTATTAAATCTGAAAGGTCGGACTCATATTAACTAATGCATAGGAAACTCAGCATTGACCCTTGAGAGCATTCATTTTTAAGGCATGTAGGACGAGATAACACTCGCAATAGTCAGGTCTTTTGTGGTAATTCGTTGACTCTTACCAATAAGAAAGCTTTTTAGCCACTGACATGCATTTCCAGAGAAGTCAAAAAGGGCAGTTTAGAGACTAAGAGGTCTGTATTAATAGTACACGAAAGCCAAAGCAGATAATGAACAGTAAGTAACCTTCCCTTTATCTGATTTTCACAATATATTATCTACCACATATCTCAATGTCGTAGTTGTGCTATATATTGGATTTACACCAGATTGTGATATATGGGCAGCAGGTCACCAACGAAAATATTATATCTGAAGGAACATTTATTTTTCCAAAACATTTGGTATAAGCGGACGTATACTATACTCGTATATTTGGAAACAAATCTTTGAAATTAACGACGATTTATTTTTCTGGAATTGGAACGACCAGAGTAGATATCTAAATACATGGAAATATTATATTTTTTTTCTTTAAGATATGTATTAAAAATGCCCGTTAGCATATCCTTGATAAATGGTAAACTGGCACGCGTATCAAAAAATATTTATAAAGTGTCCCAATTATCGCTGAAATTTCATTCTAACTTTTAATCTCAGTGAACGGAATTACTCGCTGAAATTCACGCTTAAAATACAGCGCTTCGCTGAAAAGTTTTTTTCAGCGTGTTACACGACGTATTTAAAGTTTTCTGATGGAAATTCATTATAATTTACAGCCCATATTTATTTTTCATATATGTAATTTGAATACTTTTGATTTTTTTAAATTCGTATTTGATCAGTTTTTTCTGAAATCGCAGCCATGCCGTAATTCACGCCTGAAATAGTTTCGTAGTAATTTTTTTAAATCTTAAAATTAAAATATACAAAAGTAAGGTCTACTGCACATTTATATTTTGTAGATCATTTTGATGTCCATATTTTTTCATTTTATGTAATTATTTTAGTTAACTATTTATGTCTTAAAAGATAATATTTTTTAGTTAATAAAAATAAAATGACAATTATATACGGCACCGTTTAGAATGTAGATCTCCTCAAGGGCACTCTAATTTGGATTTGAGCCTACTTTTATTAAGTTGAGTTTAAGGATATGATGGTGTCAACTGAGCCTATTAGTTAAGGTACTTTCTCACATCTGCAAGTGTTAAGAAAAAACATATTTACTAAGAAAACTTAACAAGGGAAGATAATTTATTAAGAAATGTTTGTAGCATCTTTCAATATGTGAAAATAATTTATTTAATTTCAGTCACAGTGTAGTGTATATGTGTAGTGTATATGAGTAGTGTATATGTGTAATGTATATGTGAAGTGTATATGGCATGTGTAGTGCATATGTGTAGTGTATATGTGTAGTGTTAATATATAATCACAAATTACGAAAAATCTTCCTAAAAAAGGTTTTCTTCCAGTATTTCCTAAAGCTGCGCACGCCGATCACACTTGAAGAGGTAAACTATTTCCCATCGCCCTATTGGATCGATTCGGAAAAATCGATTTATTCGATTGAGACATATTCGAACTCTAAATTATTTTTCTCTCTGAAAAAATCTCCGACGACCTCTGTGGCCTAGTTGGTAAAACGTCTGTCTCTCAGCTCGCAGGTTGAGAAGGGGTTGGGATTCAATCACATGTGTTTGAAATGAATGAAGAGTGAGGAAGACGTTAACCGAGGAAAGAACAAAAGAGGATACATAAATTTGAACAGAGGGAAAGTCAAGAAGCATGATATACAAGAGAGCGTGTATGGCGAGATGTTTGAATGTAGATAAGTTTAGATGCATAAAAAGGCGCAGAAATCTGTTATTTCCGTCATCCGAGTAACAATCTAACCTTACCAAGAAAATAACGAAAGAGGTTGTAGAAATTTAAACAGTGAGAGAGTCCAGAAGTACGATAAATAAGAGAGCATGTATGGTGAGATGTATGAATATATGATAGACGAGTCTAGATGCATAAAAAGGTGTGAAAATCTGTCGTATCCGTCATTTGAATCGAACAAGGTGAGATAGTACGTAGGAATGCAACACAAATGCGTGGCATTCGAACTACCATATAAGAGCAAAATAAAGGTGGTAGAAATATCGTGTCATAAATAACATATCGTAATACTCGTGTAAGAGCAAAATAAATTTGGTAGAAATATCGTATTATAAGAGCAAACTTAATGCGGTAGAAATCTACCACATTTATTTTGCTATTGCGGAGCAGATGAATTGTAGTCACATGACTACTATATATATACCGCCATCTTAAATAAATGGGAAAAGTCCAGAAGTTCGGCGCTTGGGTTCCACATGTTTTGATTGAAAACAACAAAGATCAACATTCGACAATCGATTGAACGCGAACAGAAGGAGGTGTCGAAAATGCTCACTTTCGTTTACTTGACATTCGAGTTTGAAGGCTTGTAATCAAATAAAATAATATATGTAACGTAAAAGCAAACAGGTAACGTAAAAGTAGAGCAGAAAATTTTCTTTCGAATGACGTATAACCTTTACCATTTTGTTTTACTTTTGGTGCTCATTTTTAATTTGAAAAAAAAAAAACGGACACAACTTATGTTAACACCCAATATTTATTATACGAGTATATGTTTATTGAAATTAATCTATTCTAACTACAAATCTAAAGGAAAAAAACTAATTTTTGTATTTGTTATTCTCACATGTTTTCTTATAATGTAAAAAAAGAAAGAAAAATAAAAAATATTCAATTATAATTTTACTAAATAAAGTACATCCTGGTGAGTTATGGCCATGTGGTAACCTCTTCCAATTAATCAGACGGCGTTAAGAAGCCTTGAGTAAAAATAAGAATTATTTAAAAAAAATGATTTCCAACAGGAAACAAACCCGTAACCTCTGATTTGGAAGATAGGCGTCTTACCAACTAGGCCACGGATTATGATTACTTAAAAATAGCTTAGTTCTTGATTTGCTCTCTTAAATTGAGTGCAAGAAAGAAAAGTTAAGTAGATCTTCTCTCTCTTTCCACATTTGAATTTCTCCCTGTCTCCTTTTGCAATGATCTTTAAAGCCCTATAAATATTATTTTTGTCTATCATACACATATAGACTGCTGCAGAGGAATCTGTCCGTGGCAGCACTTCCAGTTCTATTACTCCTCAGTGTAGAGATCTCATGGATTCCTCTATCAATGATGGTGTCAGGTTACCATCACATCTGGTAAAAATTGTAAAGAGAATTTTCGAATTAAAATTTTCATACATACTTAATTTTAATTACACAAATGTGTCTACATAAGTTAAAACATATATAATTTGTAATTTTTTTAACACACGCATTCGGAAACTAATTTGTCATTTTTTTAACATACGCATTCGGAAACTTATTTGTAATTTTTTAATATACGCTTTCGGAAACTATTTTGTCAGTTTTAACATACGCATTTGGAAACTAATTTAACATACGCATTTGAAAACTGTTTTGTCATTTTTTAACATACGCATTTGGAAACCAATTTGTCATTTTGTATTACACACGAATTCAGAATCTTATTTGTCATTTTTTTACCTACGCATACGGAAACTAATTTGTATTTTTTTTAACAGACGCATTCGGGAATTAATTTGTAATTGTTTTAACATGCTTGTTATTTTGTAATTTTTTAACATACGCATTTGGAAACTACAATAATTAAACATTTTTTCAACATATGCATTTGGAAACTGTTTTGTCATTTTTTAACATACGCATTCGGAATCTAATTTGTCATTTCTTTAACATACGCATTCGGAAATCAATTTGTCATTTTCTTACATACGAATTCGGAATCTAATTTGTAATTTTTTTAACATGCACATTTGGAAACTAATTTGTAATTTTTTTAACATACGGATTCGGAAACTATTTTGTTATTGTTTAACATACGCATTTGGAAACTAATTAAAAAAAATTTCAACATATGCATTTAGAAACTGTTTTGTCATTTTTTAACATATGCATTAGGGATCTACAATAATTTGTCATTTTTTACATAGGAATTCGGAATCTAATTTGTATTTTTTTTTAACATACGCATTCGGTAACGAATAGTCATTTTTTAACGTACGCATTCGGAAAACCTACTTATTATATAACGGACCTTCGACTTTAACCCTTCCCTTACGGTGATAAAAATAATACGCGTGTTACGGTGTTGGGTAGTGAGTACGCAATAAAAAATTAGCGATTTTAAATCGGAAAAATAAGAACATTCATAGATAATCCCCTTAATTAATTATAATTGAAGTTAAAAATTATAATAATTGAGATTTATTTGCTGAAAACATTAAAAAACCATCTGAAAACATTAAAAAAACGCTCACGGAACGGGCGTACGTCTAACCTATTTGCAAGCCTAGAGGCAACTAGTGCCGCGGAACGTCAGTCGCATACCCCGGCACATACGCCTTTGCTTGCGACATTGAGACAATTCAGGTTCTCGCAATTCAGTCTAGTATGCAAGAGTGAGATGCGAATATAGTGTCGCGCTTACTATTCACCTATCGTCAAGACGAGGCACTCGCCGCGTTTAAATGCGAATTTGTTTTCGATCTTTACAAAACACCTCGATGTAGTCGATAAATTCTGATTATTATTAATATTATTTTTTAAATCAATGCGTAAATATATTATGGAGGAATACCTAAAATCTTAACCTTGTATTTATTATATTTATAGAGATATTGATGGTTATTAGAAGCAACGTGTAGAAGATACCTAACACAGGGAAGGAAAGGTTAACGGACGCCCCCTCACCTGAATTAGTCTGTTATATCGCAGTTACTGTATTTAGATGGTCATTTTACGTCCGCTATATCATAAATATGTTTTGAACAGTTTATATTGTTAAAAAAATAACTTTAAATGTATTTTCGAATGTAAGGATAGAAAGAGGATCATATCTAATAACTACAGCCATGTTATATATAAGATGGCCATATACGATGGCTGCGGTCATTAGATTTAGTACGTCCCCGCGCACATGTTAAAAAAAACAATTTTGCTAAAACTGACCAAAGAGTTCGAACTATAATGAAAGGTTTGTAGATATTAAATCAATTATATTATACAAGTTATAAACAATGCCTTACGATGGGCTAAAATCTTAAGTGGTATAAAATAATAACGTGTCTATAATCTGATATTCCATTTTCCCTTACATACGCTTGGATACCCTATTCTAGATTTGCCAGGAATGTTAGGTTCACATAACACTAAGCGCTCATCGGGGCGCGGCCATCTTTTATTCCGCATACCACAGACAATGCCATAGCTGAGGTGCAAATCCATTTATTCTACGAGTCTATGACTTTTTCAAATTGCTTTTCTAATATCTACATTTCTCGCGGTATTTATCTAGAAATTATAAAATAAATACTTTTTTACTTACGACTTACGTTTACGATATATTAATCGACTTAACACGGGAAAAATGTGATATAAACTTCACTCGAGAATCTATCATTGGAGAACTGCAGATCAATGCAAGACCCAAGATATCTGTACAAATAATGAAATATTAGATAAATTTAAAGGTGCTATTAGGGTAGTATTTTTTTAGATGGTGGAAGAGCTACGAGGGATATCGAAGAGCATGTAGCGTAAGGAAACAATATCAATGAAGCACAAAAATAAACAAATTCTAACCAGATGGTATTAAAATCTAAAACAGTATTTTAGTACCAACTTTGATGTTTGGGAAGGAAATGTGGACGGAGAACAAGACTGCAAAGATATGAATAAATGCTATAAAAATGCATGCACTTAGAATAATATATGGGATAACAATGTATGATAGAATACTGAGTAAAATGGTAATGGATGAATATGAACATAAGGCTAATGTTGAGTAAGATGAAAAAGAACACTGTGAGAAGATTTGGTCATGTGGAATGAATGAATGAAGAAAGACTAACACCAAAATATACAAAGCAAATATGAGAAAAGGCGTCATAGGGGAAGACCAAGGAAAGCATCGTGGTGTCAAATATGAGTAAAAGGCGTCATAGGAGAAGACCAAGGAAAGCACTATTGTGTAAAATATGAGTAAAAGGCGTCATAGGGGAAGACCAAGGAAAGCATTGTTGTGTCAAATATGAGTAAAAGGCGTCATAGGGGAAGACCAAGGAAAGCACTGTTGTGTCGAATATGAGTTACAGGCGTCATAGGGGAAGACCAAGGAAAGCATTGTTGTGTCAAATATGAGTAACAGGCGTCATAGGGGAAGACCAAGGAAAGCATTGTTGTGTCAAATATGAGTAAAAGGAGTCATAGGGGAAGACCAAGGAAAGCATTGTTGTGTCAAATATGAGTAAAAGGCGTCATAGGGGAAGACCAAGGAAAGCATTGTTGTGTCAAATATGAATAAAAGGCGTCATAGGGGAAGACCAAGGAAAGCATTGTTGTGTCAAATATGAGTAAAAGGCGTCATAGGGGAAGACCAAGGAAAGCATTGTTGTGTCAAATATGAGTAAAAGGCGTCATAGGGGAAGACCAAGGAAAGCATTGTTGTGTAAAATGAATAAGATTTTAATAGAAGGATATTTAAGAAGTAAGTGAAATAATAGATGTATGAATATAAAAGAAAGGATGTAAAAATATGAAAGATAGGAAATTCGTGATAGGAAAGTCTGACGCTGTCTCCTGCCTACCCCGACAGGGAGATGGCAAGATTGTTTATATCTTGTGTAGATATGTATGTAATTTAGATCGCATTATCTCATACTTACCACCAAGCTATTTTCTTATCGAGGTAGGTAAAGGATAGAGCGGTAGACTTTCCTATCTTGACACACACTTATACTCTTTTGCACCCATACACCTTCTACAATTTTTATAACTTTCTACCTTTCCTTCTTTCAGAATATAGCTCACTTGATACAACCATACTTTTTTGGTATTTCTTTCACACGGTTTCCATTCATATTTCCCTATATATCTGTTTTGTTAATATTTCTTCATTCATTCGTTCCATATACCCAAACCATCTCAGTGTGCTCGTCTCCACCTTACTCAACACCTTATGTTCACATTCCTTCCTTATCACTTCATTCCATAGTCTTTCATCTAGTGTCAGTCTACGTTCTTTCTTCTTAATGAACACATTTCTACAACATTTACTCGGCTTCTCTCAATTTCACTATCTCAATGTATTTAGTCTATCTTTCTTGGTTTTCTAACTACAAACCATTATTCCTTATCTGGTTATTTCTCACTATAATTTCTTTTTCTGTTTTTTTTTAACTCTATAATTTCTTACTCTATAATTACTTATTCTATAATTTCTTACTCTATAATTTACTGCGAATACCCTTTTATGTTAATTTTTAACGTCTTTTTAATTTTTTTGTAAAATTTAAGTTCAAACCTTAGAAAATATACCTTACATTTTTTTCTATACCTTTATATGATATAAATATATTTTAAAAGTATTTTCCCAAATCCATATATTCCGTACCACTATTATTTATTCATGGATCCTATGCATTACTTAATTGAAAGAAACCTCGGAGATATAAGGCTTTCTGTAATGTGTATATGTGCACCGTAGGGGTACATAGCGATACTATAAGGGTATACCTTCCCAATTAGCCTAATTAAACATCCCTATCTCATACGAGGTGGCTCGCAAATATCAGCAACCTATTGGTAGGGGTAGACATTTTTATTCACGATTATTTTGTAAGAAGCAGATACATGTTGTAAGAGGAAAATATAGATACAGCCAAAGTATCGATATACAGGTAGTCGCCGACTTACGACCTATGTGACTTACGACTGTTCGACTTAACGACCACAATCCGCGATCGGTTGTCCGCCTGCGCTAAACGTGGCGCTAACAGTCCATGTACGCTACATATTGTATCACTATGCGCATGTGCGCATCGCGGTCAGTATTAGCTGCGGCTTCGTCTAATAAGGACGTGTTGTCTTGTTATAAGCATTTTTAGTCATTCCGAGATGTCTACAAAAAGAAGAAATGAAAACTTTTTGCACATTTTGAAGAAATTGACTCAAACATCGAACAATTTGCAAGGATTGAACGGATGGCACACGACGTGTTTCGCCCATATCGTGAAATATACGAGGAGAAGCAAAAACAAACAATCCAGACAAAGCTCACAATGTTCATGCAAAAAAAATAAACATGCGGCCAATAAAAAGTTTACATGTATAACAATCACCTGCATTTTGTATTTTCATATATTTTATTTATATAATATTCAACCAATTTTACTGAAGCATAATTTTTTTATTTAATCCTAATAAATGTAAAAATAAAAAACAAAGCGATACGTAAAGATATTTGAATATCAGCTGCATGCTATGAAAGCATAGAGAACCCCGATAAATGACAGTGATGATTATAACAAGAACATAGAAAACAGTCTTATAATGTTATCACGCACTATAATTTACATATGTACGGAAATTATTGCATAAGCCGACTTACGACCAGATCAACTTACGACCTGTTTGTCGGAACCGAGTGCGGTCGTAAGTCGACGACTAACTGTATTGTTCTATCAACCTGTATGTCGAACCAACCTGCTTTTTGAAATGCCGGTAGGTAGAGCTATCACATTTTGTTTCATGTGTCACTCAGCTCCTTCAGGAAAAATCTTTTAAATTTAGTGACTTGAATTAATTTTATTTTTTACATTATTTATTGCTATCTCGTATTTTGTCATCATATTTTTATTGCTATCTCGTATTTTGTCATGTTGTTTTTATTGCTATCTCGTATTTTGTCATCATGTTTTTATTGCTATCTCGTATTTTGTCATCTTGTTTTTATTGCTCTCGTATTTTGTCATCATGTTTTTATTGCTATCTCGTATTTTGTCATCATGTTTTTACATTATTTATTGCTATCTCGTATTTTGTCATCATGTTTTTCATAATATAAACATTTTACTACTGTTTTTATCAAAAAAGTTTTACATTTTTTTATTGTTTTATACGTGTTTTTTTTGTACTTGTTATGTTTGGTCCTTGTACGAATTAGGGAAACCTGTAATGTGCAAAGGACCTGAAAAACAAAGTAAATAAATGGGGTTTAGATTAATAAAAGGAGTTCAATAATACATATTTAAAAATGAGACTTAAAAATGAATAGTACATAAGGTTTTCTCCAGGTCTCTGGGCCGTTGATTCTACCCCTTGTTGTTTTCAAAAATATTAGTGTTATAATAATGTAATATTAAAAGGACATTCATGATCTCGATGCTCTATGCATTGAACAACATTTTTAATTAGGGAATTTTAAAATCATAGGCTTTGAAGGTTCTATATGTATTACTCAATTATCTTGTATATCCATATATCTTCTCATACAGCTTCTACGAGTATTTATTTGACTCCTTTCAGCCTTTAGTACGTCCACGCTTCACTCCTATACGTCTAAGTTGGTTATAAAATACTGTTATTAGTGGATTTTGATACTGTCCGGTTGGATCATGTACTCGTATGTTTAAGTGCCGCATTGACTTTTTTTTCCTATCGCTACACACTCACTATGAACTTTTTCACCATCTGAGAAAATAACACCTAAATATCAGAGTTTCTCAACTTACAACTATCACCCATTGTTCACCCATATATCGCATTTACTTTTCTGTTCACACTTTTCTGTAACCATGACTTTGAATTTCGCAATAACTGTTAGATCTCTCTCTTCGTATCTCTCATACAATTCACTTATGAAACTATGTAATTCATCTTCATTCTCCGTTCACAATACCGTATACATCCCCACGTAAATTTTTAACGTAAGCTTTAGTAAAACTATTTTTTATTCAATGGTTAGTCTCCCTTCTTTGGGTGTTCCCAGTCAGTAACTCGTCGTTCCTGGGTTTAAAAATCCTGGCCTTTCCAACTCAGCTGTGCCGTGGAGGTGTCGTTTATTTCTTTTTTTTTTCTCTTCTTTAAGTGAGTGAGCTGTTGCATACCAGTAAATACTTCGGTCACACTAGTGTACTGGATCCGATGGCACACCTAAAGTGAGACATGTTTTTTTCCCTTCTTTTTTAAATAATAGTTTTGAACGAAATTATAGGTATACTAGGTGGAAAACCGCCTAAGTCATTCAAGGGGAGAAGCACAGCGCGGAGTTTGAATTGGTGACAAAAGTCCAGTGCGTTACCGCATGGCCATGCGCCTCGTTAGTAATATTGAGTTGATTGTGGAATCTGATAAGAAGACACCTTTATAAAATCCATGTAAAAAAGCCTAACATGCGCGTGTGAGATGGGAGAAGCACGCATTTACCACATTTTCTTTGAGTGCTCTATACTTGCCACTTATGATCTTTATTCAGTTATTGTCCCTTGATTATCCACTCAGAGAGTAGAATGAATCCCTCGCCCACTCAGATTATCCCTCGCCTACTCAGAGAGTAGAATGAATCCCTCGCCCACTCAGATTATCTCAGAGTGACTCAGAGAGTAGAATTAATCGAAGAATTGGTTATTCATTTTAAAAGTAGGTTTTCATTTTGTCCTCTGTGGGAAACTAGATGAGTGTGCTTATAGAGTATTTGGGATTTGTGATACGAGTCTCTAAATTATTTGTGAGGGAGATGTTCTCTGATTCATCTACAGTTCGCTGATATGTATCAAATAAGGATGTGGAACATTGGTGTGGAGGCGGCGGGTGATTCGTTATTTTACTCTCAAATTATGAAAGAAGTTTAAAAGAATTTCAAGAGATAACACTTATTTCAGGAATACAATTTCTACCCTACAAACTTACTTCTAGGGATGTTGGGATACTATAGGGGTTTTCAAATTGAGCGATTTTTTTAATTAAATTTTTTAAAATTCTTGAATAAAACACATAATTTGCTATGATTTCAAAACATTTTTTATTGCTCATTGAAGTATATGTATGACATTTAAACACAAAACAACAATATCCGCCAAATATCCACCTCTTGCAGCTCCACAGATGTCCAATCTTTTGACAAAATTTTCGGCGAACATTTGGCATAATTGCGGTTCTAACTCATCAATAACGTAAATAATTTTGTCCTTCAGCTCAGGAATTGATTGGGGGTTATTTTTATATAACCCCAGAGATTTTCACGTAACCCCAGAGAAAATAGTCCAACGGTATCAGATCACATGATCTTGGTGGCCAATTAACATCACCGTTTCCGGAGATTACAATACATAAAATAATTCAACAATTTGAACTCGTTGTTGTATTGTATACGACTCCATTTTTAATGGAGTCGTATACAATACAACAACGTGGAGTTGTATACAATACAACTTAATAGTGTGAAGGTTTCTTCTTATATCTTTAAGTTGTTGCCGAGAACAACATTGAATGCAATTGGATAAAATATAGTGTTATACTCTTAACAACTATTTAAGGGACACAAATATCGATATATAATATTTAGACTAGCTTTAAGACTAACTTGTCCAGTGCTCGTTCTTTGTATTGCGGGCTGTCTCTTTTGAATAGGGCCTCGCATATTGGACATCTTCAACATTTTTTTTTAAAAGAATGCATGTTCAGCATGCCTATTTATGAGAGTTAGGAGCCACGATTAAACAAATAACATATACCTTATTTGTTAATTTTTATTACTTGGAACCGTATATATTTCTCTTTAATCTTTGTATAACACTGGGTTGCCTGTACACATACTCGTATATGAAAGCTTTATTTAATAAATATAAACTTCCCACGTACTTGTACTTAATTTTTCACTAATTAACTATGTATATTTTTGCCCCAATTTTCACTCTTTTTTTTCTTTAATTTGTCATTGCCATAAAAAATCCTCGCTGTAGGGTGGAATACCTAATTTACTTATAATTATAGGCGCAAGTTTTATAATAATAATAACGAAGTTAATAAATAAAACCGTATCATCAAATAAGTAAATATATGAATCTTTTTCTCAATTCCCTCTTTTCTTCTCCATCCAAAAATATATGATGCGATAAAGTTGGGTAAAATTTTTCCACAAGAGGATGGAGGCATAAGCTACCCTTTTATATAGGAGGGTAAGCCAATAAAAAGCACCTTTTTAAGAGCCTTGCGATTTGGAAAAAGTTTCTCAGGGAAAAGAACATTTTGATGGATCAATTGACTCTGATTTATTACAATTTGGCAGGGTTCGATTCCCGGTGATATGTCAACAGAGTTGAGGAGGAAGGAAATGTTTATATTGAGAGATTGACACGCCTTATAAACATATAAATTCAGCTTCAAGAAAGCGAAGTATTTTAGATTTATCGCCGTATTACAGTGTATCGTAGAGAAAGGGATGTTTAGATAAGTGATAATTGTATGATATAATTTAGTATTACACTTTCATCGTACACAGTACACTCGCTCTGTCCTTGGCATGCTTTAAGAAGCGACTGAAAAACAATTTATAGATGATAATTTATAACTCTTTAATTTTTTTCAACCTACCTAAGGACAAACATATGTTACACGCCTGGTAAGACAGCTGAAAGCTTTATATATTTTTTAAATCGATGTCTGACAGGTGTTCTTTCATAGATAACTTTTAGTTCGATTTCTTCTTCATCCAATAAATCGGTTCTTCCAGATCGATCGAATGGGGAAGGGTATTATGATAGAGTTTTAGCCGTCGCTAGTATTGTTGTGTGAATATGTGGCATGATCAGCTTTAGGAAACGTTTGAGAACAACATTTTTTTGGAGATCTTATCAACATTTAATATGTTATATATTACACATATACACTACTCGTAAAGCCGAATGTGTTTCTACCATAAATTGGAAAGTCTAGAAAAGTTGCTTTGTAGTTTGTCTTCCCTTGGTAAGTTTATTGCGGTTTTCTCACAAATATTTTTGTTAACATCTGCAGATGCGGGGAAGTATCCAATTTACTGGCCGCAGGCATTACTTTCTTATCCTTGCACTCAACTAGTTTATTTTGTAATATTTTTAATCTGTCAATAGTAGTGTGTTACTTCCCTAAAGTACTGGAGAACTCTGAGAAATGCCTTCTGGTCTCAGGTTCGAGGAAAGGAAAATCCTGATCTATTTCCTTCTCGTGGTGGGGAGTGAGCAACGACCTCGTGTCGGCAAATATAGACAGGGACCGAGCGTTGGCCGGAATAAGCTGACCACCAACTTTCGTCTGTTGTTTAGGGCACCCTCTTGTCCTGGAGAAGTAAATAATCTCCAAAGGCGGAAGAACTTTCGTGGTCAACGGCATAGGATGTGGAAAGAAACGGGAAACTACCACATTAAAGGCCCAAGTGGCATCCCAAGAACCAGCAAAACATGATTCAATCTCAAGTAGGAGAAGAGTTGAAATTGCTGCAAACCAGTCTTAGGACTGCAACCACGGAAGAAAGAAAGTAGTGTGTTTAAATCCCGAGTATAAGCACCCTTGAGAAGAGGTTGCTTTCTAACCACCCCTATATAAATTGCTATTTTCTTTTTCTTATACATCTTTATCAAACACTTGTACTTTATCCGATCATTTCTTACTCCATCAAAAATGACGATATCAAACATTCTACGCATTTCTATCGCATTTATTATGTTCTTATCTCACTCTTGCAATGCTCAGGTTTCACTTAATAAGAAAGAGTTTTGAGGTTATTTTATATCTATATTATGAAAAATATAACTTTACTTTCTTTAAAAAAATATTTACAAATTCTTCAAAGTCGTTTTTGGACAGACAACGTTGTTGGTCGAATAATTAACCTTTCCCTTCCTGTGCTGAAAAAATCCGCGCATTCCGGTGCTGTGTATTCAATATACATGTAAACATGAGCGATTTAAAGTCGGTAAAATAAGAATATTCATAGCCAATCGCTTAAATTAATTAAATTTGAAGTCAAAAGGGGTTATAATTGAAATTTAATTGCTGAAAACATGAAAAAAAAAACATCGATCGATGTTCACAAAACGGGCGAAAAGACCACCTCAAATGGATGCCCGAGAGCGACTGAAGCGAGCGAACTGAGATTCTATATCTTACGTTCCCATATACCGAAGTAGAGTGAGAGTGAGACGTAAATAGCGTCGATTCCTCACCCATAGCGGTTTTTTAGAATAAATATACTTACGTCACACACTGGCACACGTTTGATTGTATTGGTGAATTTATTCACGATTTTTACAAAATATCTCTGATGTGGCCGATAAGTGCTAATTATTATTAATCTTATTTTTTCATTCAATGCGTATGTTAAATGTAGTACGGAGGAATATCTAAACTCTGAACCCAGTATTTATTATATTTATAGAGATATTAAAGTTTTCAAAAGTAATGTGTACTAGTTACACATCACAGGACAGGAAGGGTTAATGAAACGATGGTTAAATGAATTGAATTGAATGCACATTACCCGTGACGAGTAAAATAGAAGGAACAATACAAAGTGGGATATCAAGCTACTTGACATTGGTGACACCGGAGATGACTTGGTTATCAAATTTGTGATAGGGCATAATGTTGCATATAAGGCAAGGAGTTACAATATTTGCAGTTTTGTTGTGTCTAATTTTTCCATTGAGTTCCTGATAAATGTCAACAGTTCTACGTCGTTTGGCTCTATCTACTTGTATTTGCAATCAGTTGTGCAAATCATAAATGTTTTTAAGCAAATCATGTAGTACGTCCTTATATCTCTTACGCTGTCCACCATGCTTTCTTTTGCTTTCTGTTATTTAATTAGTAAAATGTTTTTATTAGTTAAATAACAAATTAATTTATTTTTAAATATTTTAGTATGGTGTTCCACAAAGTTTAACCTACACCTTTGAAAAACAAATGTTTATGATTTATTTACACTTTCAAAACCTTCTTAGTATTTTTAACGAATCAGCTGTTTTCAATACCAAAAGGCTTTCACTCCATGACTTCTGTGAAGACGATGTGTTAAACAAAGGCCTAGATACTAATCGACTCATTAAAATTAATTGTAAATGAAATACAAAGGTGTTTAATGGCACAAATAATATTAAAATTAATTAATTTTAATGAAACAAATGTCATTAAAATTAACAATGTCACCACAGAGTGAGAACGTGACTTTCGGAAAAAATAATTGCCATGCGTATAAATTATGAAATTATACAACTGAAAATATATAATATATTCTTTAAAATTCAGGCGTTAACACTGTGTTTGTGTAATTTGTTTAGATAAACACTTTTTTCTACTTAACATAATGATATGTTATCTTACCGGTTTCAAGATTTTCCCCTCATTATCAGGGTACACAAATTAGACTGCATTATAGTTCAAAGTGTGGGCTGAAAAACATCTGGTGTCCCCGTGGCTGGGTTCACCCTACATTGGTGGGGTGTATCTTGGCCGAGGGGATGTTATTAGATGAGCCCAGACTTTTTGATAGCTTCTGTATTTAATGTATTATCTGCAATTGATATGTTTTTGAAGCGTTATTTAAATATATTTTGTATATACTATGTTGCTGTCAATAAACCTATATTTATTTATTTATTAAATATAATTCCGTCCTGTTTGCCCCTGATAATGCGGCAAAAACCTCGAAACCGGTAGGATTATGTCGTTATGTGAAGTGGAAAAACAGTGTTTTTATAAATAAATAACAATTTCGAAATGAATTACAGTACCCAGCGGTAAGTAATACACATCGGGCTTAAGAAAGAGACTGTCGGCCATAAACGGCTAACTTCGGCTTTGTAGAGCGTCGTCTCTGTCATTCATACACGTACTCCGTCGCGATTTGTCAGTCGTTGGCAAGCGTTCTAGGAACAGAGATGACGCTCAACAAAGCCGAAGTTAGCCGATTATGGCCGACAGTCTCTTTCTTAATCTCGATGTGTATTACTTACCGCCGGGTACATTGATACGTAAAAACATAAATTATTATTTATATTTATTTCTTTTAATTGTTTTTGTGTACATGGTTAAACATGGTAAATCTGCCCGGTTTATTGCAATGAAGCAATTTCTTTCAATCAACCAGTTCATCTAAGATACATTAAACTGTTCAATTCATGACAGGTATAAAAAACATTGTTTATATTGGTTTCAATTAAAGTAATAAAAATACTTATCCCTATCAATAAGTACAACTAGAGATTGTTAATTTGTTTAAGGATACGGAAGGGAAGTAAAGGACAATTAGGCTGAAAGGATATTCCGAGTGATGTTATATTTTTTTCGATTCTCTGTTAAATGTAAATAAGGATGGTGCATATCTGATAAATCTTGGAAGTTCGTTACACATTCATTTAACAAAGTGTTAACATTTGAAGTGTTCTTTTGTTTTTATTTATTAATGGCTGTATAATGTCTAAAAAAACTCTTGAAGAGTAAATGGTTAATAACATTTCACAAAAAAAAAAAATAAAAGAAACGGTGGAGATTGATTTCAAAGTTTGCCTTTTAATATTTAAATCCCTTAATGAGATGTCCTTAAAAAGGTGGAACACGAGAGCAAGCTCCTGGACCTGAAAATTAAAAGGGCTAAATCTACGCTTACGATAATAGACCACTGTAACAATTGGCCACCAAATAATGTGAATCATGGTCTGGAAGTGGTTACTGACTTTATTTACTAAGGCTCCAGTATTATCAACAATGGAGGATGCGAGGCTGAGGAGAAAAGATGAACTGTAATGACAAAAGATGCTTTGTCAAAGCTGGAAATAATATGGAAGACCAGAACTATCACCATCTCAATGAAAATGTGCCTAGTTAAGTCTATCGTCTTCGCAATATTCATGTGTGTTGTGGAGACTTAGACTCTTGAGAGCAATCGAGAGACGTAGAATAAATGCATTTTAAACGTGGTGCTGACGAAGGATGTTACGAACTCCATGGGCAGCCAAGTGAAATAACGCCTCCATTTTTGAAGAACTGAGAATCACAGGTATATTGTCATAACTTGTTTTTGACTTCTCCAATTTTTGGGCTCATTGCTCGTGGCCAAGGAGACAATTTGGAGAGGTTTATGGTTACTGAAGGCGTGGAAGGACGACGCACAAGAGGAAGAACCTCAACGCGTTGGACTGACCAAGTGAGAGACGCAACTGGACTACCCTTAACAACTGTCCTTCGAGTCGCGGAGTGCAGGGATGGATGGAGAGGAATCGTTAGAGGTTATCGATGCTCAATCATGAACTGCACGACAGGATGGATGGATATTGTATGAATATGTTTCTAAATGTTACACATGGTAAATAAGATATCTTTAAGTATACGTTCGTGTTACAAATTGTTAATTTTGTTTGTACTTATTAGTATTAATTGATGTTTTCTTTTTACCTTGGTAAAGGGTTGTTTTTTACAATTTGATGCTACGGAGCGGCCAGGTGTTGCATTATTACCCTGTCGAGTAGTTCAACTTTCTTTAATCTTTCATTTTTTACCTATATAAAGGGTCTTTCAAATTGAGCGGTTTTTTTAATTCTAATTTCTTCAAATTCTTGAATAAAACACACAATTTGCTTTGATTTCAATTTTTTTTATTTGTCATTGAAGTTTAATGTATGATATTTAAAAACGAAAAACAGTATCCGCCAAATGCCTACCTCTTGCAGCTCCACAGATGTACACTCTTTTGTCAAAATTTTCGATGACATTTTGGCATAATTACGGTTCTAACTCACCAATAACGCGAATAATTGCATCCTGCAGCTCAGGAATTGATTGAGAGTCATTTTTATAGACCAGGTTTTTCACGTAACGTCAGAGAAAATAGTCCAACGGTGTCAGATCACATGATCTTGGTATCCAATTAACATCACCGTTTCTGGAGATTACAATACATAAAATAATTCAACAATTTGAACGCGTTATTGTGTTGTATACGACTTCATTTTTACAAATGTCATACATTATACTTATCAAAAGTCACAAGCCCCAGGCAGGTTCGCGACGCCATCTGTGTTTTATCTAAGAATTAAAAAAATCCGCACAATTTGAAAGACCCTTTATAACATTTATTATCTATTGTTGTAAATTGTTATGTATATGTTATAGAAGGAAATAAAGAAAACGTTTAATTATATTTGAAAATTCGTTTTTATTTATAAATAAAATATTATATTACAAGAATGATTTACATAAATCTTAAAATTTAAATATTTTTTTACAATCACACCATTCAACAATGTCTTAATTCATGTTTCAAATAAATTTGAAATAGCTCAATATAAGATATTTTTTTTGTATTATTTAAAAATAAAGAAATCTAATTTAAAAAAATATTAATATGTAAGCAGAAGTTGATAATTTTATTTTGTGTGAGTGGAGTAAAGCACAGTAATTCCTCGTAGACTGCGGTCTTGCCAATCGCGGTTTTATGATAACACGATTCGTAAATTAAGATTTTGCAGAAAATTATACTTTAGTGAAAGAGTTTACCTAGATCCAACCAAAGTTTTCGTACTCAATTGTACGAGGCCACTCGAAGACTACAAATGTTGCTGAAAAGTCCAATGCAAAAGCTTTCCGAGAGAAAATTCGCTTTATTGGTGTCAAGATAATCGAAGGTCGATCCTTCTGAAGCCAC
Organism: Odontocerum albicorne; assembly: GCA_949825065.1. Classification (NCBI taxonomy): domain Eukaryota; kingdom Metazoa; phylum Arthropoda; class Insecta; order Trichoptera; family Odontoceridae; genus Odontocerum; species Odontocerum albicorne. The sequence continues at coordinate 7,426,329 of OX463862.1, forward strand.
CAAGAAGGATTTTTTTGCAGAAGTAACACCGAAACTGAATTACCTGAAAATTTGAATAAATGGCATCTCTCTGTTACAGTTTCGCAGAACAGTATTCATTACGTGCATACATATATACATACAATCACGCCATCTCCCTGTTGGGGCAAGCAAATACGACATGCTCAATACTTACTATCTCGGCTTACATCCTTAGCCTTTGTCCCATCCATATACACCTTTTCATGCAACTTCTACGACTTTCTAAGTTTTCTTTCTTCAGAATATTCACTTGATCCAACCATACATTCCTTGGTTTTTCTCTCACACACCTTCCACTCACATTTGCACTATACATCTGTTTTGTTAGTCTTTCTTCATTCATTCGTTCTTCATGCCCAAACCATCTCAGAGTGCCCTTCTCCACCTTACTCAACACATCAGCCTTAATTGTCTCAAATCACGCATTTCTCCATTATTTATTCGGCTTCTCTCAGTCTTTTTCCAGGTCTACATTTTTCTTCCATACAACAAAGTGGGCACTATTATACCATTTTGGGTTATCATGTTAGCAGATTTTGATACTGTCTAGTTCAAACAACATATGTTTTAGAGACCCATTGACTTTGTTTTCCATCGCTACACGCCGTTCGATATACCTCTTAACTTTTCCAACACCTGAGAAAATACTACTCTAATAGCAGAATTATTCAACTTGCTCCAAACTTGCATTGTTCACTCATATATCGCATTTACTTTTCCTTTCACAATTTTCTATCACCATTAAAAATCTAAAGTGATTTTATAACATTCATTATCAGATAAAATGAACGCTGCCAAGCTTTATAACATTCATTATCAGATAAAATGAACGCTGCCAAGCTTTATAACATTCATTATCAGATAAAATGAACGCTGTCAAGCTTTATAACATTCATTATCAGATAAAATGAACGCTGCCAAGCTTTATAACATTCATTATCAGATAAAATGAACGCTGCCAAGCTTTATAACATTCATTATCAGATAAAATGAACGCTGCCAAGCTTTTTTTCAAGAATTTTTTCTTGAGTAGATAAAAAGCACGTTGCCATTCTCAGATCTACGTTCTCAGATAAAAAAACATGCTGCCAAGCATAGAGCTATTGTCGACGTAGAAGAGGATATTAAGTCTCAGACAGGCAAAAACAAGAAGCCTGTTATAATTTTTAAGGGTGTTGGTAAGGATATCGCTGATGGGGAGTTTTTGGAGTGCCTCATTTTATACGATGGAGTTCCCTCGACTTATTGGTTGGACCTGGCGATTCTATCAAACCTTCGAAATCTCATTCAATTGCACAGTTGCGAATTAGAAATTTAAAACGTGAAAAAATAGCGAGAAAATCCAGTTTAGACCCTCAAAAATATTACTGGAGGTCTAAATATGGTATTTCAACTTGTTGGCAATTATTAAAAATTTATCAATATAGGAAGAAATAATTATTTTGAAACGAAATTTGGAAGCCGTTTTCAGGTATCTGTTGAAATATTAAAAAAAAAAAAACAATGAATAATTTAAACTTAAAAAAAAATCATAACGTTTTGTTGGAAAATATCCATGTTTTAATATTTAGGTACATATATACAAACCATCGTGAGATTTCCTTGTCGGGGTAGGCCTAAATGATAGAGCACCAGATTTTCTTATCTTTACACACATACTTCGCCTCTTCTAGATCCATACACCTTCTCACATAACTCCTACGACTTTTCTGACTTTCTTCGTTTTATTTTTCAAAATATCATTCACTTGATTTACATCTCTCACTCACATTTCCATTTAATATTTGTTTTGTTAGTTTTTCTTCATTTATTCGTTCTACTTGTCCAAACCTTCCAGAGTGTAGCCCTTCATTTTACTCAACACATTAGCCAGAAGGTCACATTAATTTAAAATGACATTATTTCGTAATACATCACACACTGTCATCTTTCTTTCAGTATATTTCCTAGTCCAAGTTTCTTTTCTAAAGTCGGTACTCAAGTAGCTCGAACTATGAATAGTCTCAACAACCACGGTGTTTTGAAAAACGAATCCCTCACGGTTGGTAAGGGATTGTTGTCTATAGATTCCATAGACGAGTTTGACCATTATTTACGCAGAGGAACAACACAGATAGTGGGGTTGGCACAGCGTACAATTTTTCAATAGGGGTGGATAGAAAGGGTGCCTTTTATGTTTTCGTATTTGAATTATTATAAGATGAGAAATGGCTAATAAAACATGATATAGTGTGTCAATTACATTATATTGATACGAAAATGTCATATATTTGAAAATATTTCTTAAACAATACTGTTGTATCCATGTTTCATAATTTGTTATGTAAAGTGTTTTGGTAATAGACAACAAAAAGCAAAGTATCATCCCTTCATAAAAATAGCAATCTATAAAGATTTTTGAAAGAATAACATAAGACTTTCGTTTTATATAGTATACAACCTGGTGGGTTTGTTGCCTTGTTATTTCTCAATTCATTTCAATCATCCAAAAAGGTGTTGATAAAGCCTTAAGTGAAAGCCTGAGAGGAATCTTTTTATTGTTTTAATCTGGGAACCAATGGAAATCGAACCCAACAGCCCCGGGCTAGAAGGCAAATGTTTTACTAACTAGATCACGAAGGTTGTAAGAAGAACCATTAAATGCTACCTAGGGAAATACATGTTTGAAAGATAATCATTCGGTTTTATTTAAATTGAAAATTTTCGAGACACAGCGTCGACCCTAAATTTTGGAGTTTTATTTTGGCGTAAGCAAGATTGACGGATAAAGACAGCTTTGGGTGTGACCAACCCTTTGGAAGGATATCTAGCGAATTAAACACAGTGCTACTGTTTTTTCCGATCCAATGAATGTGCAACACTTTGATTCTTTTCTTTCCTGTTAAGTCTGAAGGATTATATTTAAAAACTTTTAAATGCTTTCAATATCAAAATATATAACATTTAGTGGACTATCGTCTAGTTTAATATTTTTTTGCCTTTAGTTAGTAAATTGACTGAAATAACATTCATATTTCGTGCGAAAAGTTTTCTAAGATTTAATTTTAAAATTCTTTCCGTGTCTTCTCGCCACAGAGATTTTTTTCAATTTTAAACAAAATATCTTTAATTACCAGCAAAATTCTAATATAAAAATAATGCATTTTTGGGGAATAAATTTGTTGACATATTTTTCCATAGTATGTTGTGCTATAAAAGAAAGCTGATTGCAGAGTTGATGAAGTGTTGGATTTATACTGTATTGTTCTTTTCGCATTATTTTCAAATTGCTATGGTGAGGTGCGGGCAGCTGAATAAGACTAGCCCAGTATCGTGTGATCAACGGTGTATATTGCTGAATTTGTATGTTTTAGTAATCATTTTATCGTTGTGTCTTTTTATTTGGTCTTGCCGAATTGTTACAAATAGTTTTTTTTTTTATTTTATGATTATTTTTTAAATATTGTAAACGAAGCACAAACTGATTTTTTAAAAATCAATTTTGGGAGGTAAATTGCACCGTAATCAAAAAAGTAAATCAATAAAGACAAATCATTATAGCTAACTTCATTTCAGATTTGCTAAATGCAAATTATTATATTGTGAAAAGATACAGTTAAGCGTTTTTTTTCGATAATTGTTTATTTAAATTGCTTAAGTGGTTTCTTGTATTATTTTGAAAATTGAACAAAATAAGTTGTTTTTAAGTGCTTTATGCGTTTTTACTACCGCAAACTAAATGTGACAAACAAAAAATACATGTTGAGAATATGGTAAGGGGTGAGAATGTGTGTCAAATGAAGTTTTAAAACAACCTGCCATGGTAATAAGGTACTCGATGGTGGTGTTTTCTCGAATGGTTCAATTACCACTGATGACGATCAAATCAAGAGTAACAAGCAATTTACGACACGAAAAATATTTAAACTAGCAAAAATTGCCATATACGAGTATTTGATGCAACGTTGCATTTGAATATTAATAAAAATTCGAAATTACTTTCCGGACAAGTTTTAGAAACTTTTGGGTTGCTTTGTCATATTTAACTTTGGTTCATATTTTACAAAAAAAAAACCACTCCGTTATTTTTTATTTGAATATATCTGTACAATTTCCATATCTGTACACCTTCCCATACAAATCCAACGATTTCTCATACTTTTTAAATTTCCTTCTTTCAAAATATCATGGGTCTTATGGCATACTTTTTTTGGTTTTCCTCTTCCGCGCTTTCCACTCACATTTGCACGTATATACGTTTTGTTAGTCTTTCTTTGTTCATGTATTCCACGTGCCCAAACAATTTCGCAGTACTATTTTTCATCTTACTTAACGCATCAGTTTTAAGTTCACAAAAGTTCAGTTAGTTTATATGGTTACCCCACAGGAAACCGGCCACCAGGTAGACCCATTTACAGATAGAAGTATAGCTGAAAGTTCACTTCCCATGAATAATGTGAGAAAAACCTGTAACAAAATCAACTGTAACAAAAGAAATACTGAATTTCATGAAATCCTGAAAGGGTGAATAACTCAACATCTACAAGTCTTGATAACTAAAATGTTCTCGAAACTAAAGTACTTTAAGTTACAAAAAAATGCGCTACGAACTCCATGATTTGTATTTGTAATATAAGTGTTTTTTTTATTTATACATAACTAATATGATTGTGACAAATAACTTTTCAAACTGTAGATCTTACTGTTAATTAAATTCAAAGATTTAGTTCCTTCATAAAATATAACAGCTTACATAAAAAAAATCTTTAAAATTCAATAAATAATTTATATTTTTAAAAGAAACAATGTTAAAAAATAAGTTAAAATTATAATTATTTAAACTAACAAAATAATTAACATATATATATATTAAAGCGAAAAAAGCTAACAAGCATATATAAGAAAACACAACATCTCTCAGAGAGCCCTAATTTTTTTAGACAAATTCAAAACCAAACCTATAACCAACCAATCACGACATTACTAAAAAGAACACATGTGAATATCACGATATGAAGCTATCGCTATCCAAACGAGTTGAGTACATCGATTCAATGGCATAAAATTCTTCATCGTAAGTCTGCGTCTGACAGTTCCTCACAAATATAACTGGAGACTTGTATTCAGAATGTGGACACAATGCTATACCGGGATTTTTCAAAACACCAGTTCCTCGACTTGAGGTTCTTAGAAAATTTTTGGGCAACCTTCTCTTGTAAGGCTCCCACTCTGAAGTCTCTTGTCAGTGTGATTTGGTCATGATTATTACGTCTGGTGCTGATTTCGTTGTTTCTACACTATATGGTCTCCTTTCTGAATGTTTCTTGTGCAATTTCTCTGTATGTAGATTGTCATCTGGTAGATATGTTCTATCTGAGATTGGTTTTGAATGTTGTTCAAAATCCAGTCTATTTCTATTTTTATGATCATCACTATCAAATTTGCTGTGTAACCCTTTATTACTATCTAAATTTCTATTTGTATCACTGATACTATTCCCATTTCCTTCGTCTTCAAAATGTTCCATTTCTATTACTGCTTCAGCTTTGTATCTTGGATCCTTAGTTTTACTACTATGTGATCTGGAGTCTCTTTGAGCAGCATTACCGCTGTATCCAAAAGTAGAAAAAGGCGTCGATGTCTGTTGATATGTTGGTCTGTCACTGAAGTCCGAAGAATGGAAATCTCTAGGCCGTACTGGTTTCTTTGAATAATCAACGCTTGGAGCACCAGGCGAGAAACTTCTTTCTGAACTTGGATGACTAAAAGCTGGTGTATGAAAAAGACTCTCTCTCGTCTGACAGGAACTATCACACATTTCTGGTAAATTTGTACTTCCTAGAACGTCGACGTTAGCTTGGTCATCACTGTCACATTCGTTATCTTTATCATTGCTTCCTGAATCTTTGTCTTGTCTTTGTAGACTTTGCTGTCTGACTATTATTTCATTGTCTCTATTGTTGATGCTTGCTGTTTGAGGTGGTATAGTGAGTGTATCACCGCTAGATCTTTCTCTCTTGTTCCCTTGCAGTAATATTGGCAATATTTCTCCTACTCCTGGGACGTAGCAGTCAACATTTTCTAAGTGCTCGTCAGATCTAGAGCCTGGAGTTAATGAATCATGTTTTAAGCTTATTTTGGATACGGGTTCTGCGATTTTAGTCGGCATTCGCCCTATCTCGTCGATGTAGTTTTCTCTAGATTGTCTAATGTGTTCCTGTGGACAAAGGAAAAGTAGAATTAATATTTATTTTACAATGGAAATTCTTTCGACATTTATTAGGCGTATAATGCACTGGACTGCTGAGCAGAATGATGATGGCTTTATCACAACTCTCCTCAAATAACACGGATAGTTTTGGCAAACCAATCTTAGTCAGAACTTTGTTACTCAAGTCAAAGAAGGAAAACACAAAAAACTAAAATTACATAAAAAAATTTATATAACAGAGAAATGGAAATAAGACAAATACATTTTCTTTTGGCAACACCAATCGTTGACCTCAGTAGTCTAGTGGTAAAATTTTTTGACTTCCACCCGGTGGTTTAATGTTCGATTCCCGATGGTACCCAAAAAAAATGTATCTTCATTGAGCAAGACATGATTCATGAAACGCCCAGTGCTGTTAGGTGGTAGAATTCTGGACAGAATAAATTTAACGCCTTTAGCACGATAATAAGAGGATCGTAAAATCAGAATGCTCTTGACTTCCTGAATACTCGTACTTTATGGCATTTCTTTAATTTTATTTTAAACGTTTGACTCATATTTGAAGCCAAAAGTTATCGTGACGTAGAATATGATAGTTATGAACCTCTTGAAAAATAACATGTCACACTTTTTTTAGTACACTTTTTGAGTACAGGAAAAATCTTTTGAATTTAGTGTAGTACTCGTACATGAAATAATTTAATCTTTTTATGTTATCCTACAGGCTACATTTGGCATAGTGTTTTAGTGTAGCATACATTTTTACAATATTCTATATAAGTCTTAAAATGTTGAACTGTTTTATACGTGTTTTTTTTTGTACTTGTTATGTTTGGTCCTTGTACGAATTAGGGAAATCTGGAATGTGCAAAGGACCTGAAAAAATAAATGGAGTTTAATTTTAGCATCTAATTATAATGAAGTTTAAAAACGTATACTACTACATTAAAAAGATAAATTGTTTTTTCCGTGTATAGTTCCATTGAGTTTACAAAGTAGCATACTTTAAATTCTAGTGTAATGGAGTTTAATTTTAGCATCTAATTATAATGAAGTTTAAAAATGTATAATAATACGTTAAAAAAGATAGATTGTTTTTCCGTGTATAGTCTCATCGAGTTTACAAAGTAGCACACTTTAAATTCTAGTGAGTTTACAAAGTAGCATACTTTAAATTCCGTGTAAAGTCCCTCGAGTTTACAAAGTAGCATACTTTAAATTCTAGTGTATTTAATTTAGTTTAAAATACCCTACGTCTTCATTTTGCACAATTTAAAGACTACGAAAAAAACATTTGATCGATAATTAATATGTTATGCTACAAGTATCATATGTCGGTTGCAAAGTAAACGGTTTTCACAATGCTTTTTAATTCATTGGATCGTAACCATTTAGAAAGCAATGCTTGTTTTGGAGTGTACTATGGGCACAACATGATGGAGAAAAATACAGAAAAAAATATCCAAGAGATTTCCATTTAAGTGAGTTTGGTGAAAATAAAGTAAAATAAAGCTATGGATAGACACATAACGTGGTGTCTATCCATAGCTTTATTTTACTTTATTTTTTACTGGCTTTGCTTGGATATAATTCTTTGAGCGTAAAAATAAGCCTTCCTCTCCTGGTGTACGTTGTAAGACTCGTTCGAGGAGTTGTGAATTGTCCAGAATCACTTGAAAGATTAGCGTTAAATGTTCTTAACAATTACATTGGACAACACCTTCCAAGAGCCTTCCAGCCGCTATGCCTATTGAAAGGGTCTTAACCCTTTTAAACGGGACTGCTTCGGGTATTGACATATTTTATATCTCATTATCAAAAATTAAACTAAAATTCCTTCTAAAATAGAGGACTTAAGAAAGCACTCATTCAGTTAATTAAGCGACTTAAATATTTAATTAGATATCAACTGTATGTTAACTACTTAAGAAGATTTCAAATATATGTTAACTATTTAATTGGATTTCAAATATACGTTAACTACCTTGTTTATTGAAAATTTCAATGTCATTGGGCTAAGCTTGTATTGTAAATTTAAACTAATAAATATGATTTTATTTAGTTAACACCAATTAGGTTGAATTTGAACATAATGATTTTTATTTCCACTGACTTAATCTAACTTTTTTAGCATCTTTTACAAGTTATATATTCTAAAGCACAATTGAATTTTAAATGCTAATTCAAAAATATTTTATACTATCGACATTCATATGAATGAAAATAATCAATCTTTTCATTTTCAACGAAAATTAGCAAAAAAAAATATACGGGCAAACAGGGGAATAAATTCCTATTTAAACTGGGATTACACTCTCAAAACTTTCCCTTTGATGGAAACTTAGTTTCGAAATTGTGGCTGTCTCTTATAATAATGACTATTACATTTCAGAAAGTTCGCTAACAATTATTCGTTAATAGAAAGATTTTCAACATTTAATTTGTGTCCATTTCAGTAAAATAAAATATATACTGTCAAGCAAATTTCCTACCATAAATTCAATCCACATTCTAACCTAATATGTACATACATAGCATCATACCGTTTCCCTGCTGGGGTAGGCAGATATGACAAAGCGTTACATTTCCTATCTCCACACACATATTTCACTTCTTCCATGTCCATACTTTTTTATATCTCTGACTTCTTAAACTTTAAAACTAACAAAACAGATATATAACATAAATCTTGAATTTGTAAAAAAAAACGTTTGTTTCACTTTGTGATGTCACATTTATAAATTTTTAATAAAATAATTCAAACACGTATTTTTAATTGTATATTCATCACCGTTTTATTAATTTTATTAAAATAATTATAAAACAGATATACTCGTATATCGTAGATGTGAGATGATGACGTGTGAGGAAAATACTAAAGAAATTATGGTTAGATCAAATAACTTATGTTGTGAAAGAAGAAAACGTAGAAAGTGTATGGACGTGGAAGAAGCGAAATATGTGTGTCGAGATAGGAAAGTCTGACGCTCCGTCCTCTCTGCCTACTCCAATAGGGAGATGGCGTGATGGTATGTATCAATGAATTTCTTACTTTTATTTATGTATTTAACACTTTTAGTGCAAATACAATATGGCGGGTTTATTGCCAGGCGGTATTATTCCAGCCAACCAAACAAAAGTAAATGAAGCAAATTACATGGTCGCATAAATCGTTCAAATGACTATCCATCTTCAAGAAATCCATGAACACATACTTGAGCAAATGTCCACAAACCCCACAAAGACGGACAATCACCCGAACATTCCTTTTAACATAAAGTGAGATATCAAATAAAAAAAAAAGAAGGGATGGCGAAGAGAGGAAAGGAAAAAAAATCAGGAATGAAACACGTTATATTACTGACTTCCGTTTTTTCTTCTTTCAAGATATAATTTATTTGATCCGACCATACTTTGCTTGGTCTTCGTCTTAAAACGTCTTCAACTCACATTTGCACTGTATATTTGTTTTCTTAGCCTTTCTTCATTCATTCGTTCCACACTTCCAAATCATCTTATAGTGTTCTCTTTCCCTTCACTTAATACACCAGCCTTAATATTACATCCATCCCTAATTACCTCATTCTGTATTCTGCCATACATTGTAACCAATCTTCCTTTTAAGTTCAACGCCCACGTTTCTCTCTCATATCAAAACTTTGTACTCGAATACTAAAGTGGACTATTTTTGTTTGTCATTCTTTATTCAATCGTTCCATATGCCCAAACCATCTCAGTGTTCTGCTTCATCTTACCCAACGCATCTAACGTAATATCTTTGTTCCTTATTATGTCACACAGTTTTTTCTACACATTCTTCGTAACAATGTTATTTCTGCCACACTTATATTAAAAAAAAATCGCTTACATTTTCTTACAGTATTTATAAAACTAACAAAATTATTTATAGTAATGAGTTATACAACTTCAACCCTTCTTTTATATGTATTGGATAATAAAATAATAATGTTGTATTTTATAGGTAAAATAATAATTGTGTATTTTATTCAAACACCATTTTTCATGTTCAAATGTAACTTGCTCGTGAACGACGGTTTTCGACATTTTCAGTATTTCAGCAATCACTCGTGTCGTACAAAGTTGTTTATTATCGATCAAAGCCTTAATAAGGTCGTTATCGGAGCTAATTAACCCTCTGTATCGAAGATAGTTCTATCAAAACAAAAGATTTTTTAACCGAAATTGACACAAACGATGACTTATTACATCGTTGCTATATATGGTAAGTGTCGTTTTTTGTTTGAGTAGCAATTTTTTATTTTGCAACGTATTTCGTTCCATTTCAAAAATCACACTAATTGGAATAAACGAAGATAAAAACCTTTTGCACCAAAACAACCCCTTCACAACCATCCCTTTAGTCCGTGCAACATACACGCTATCATTATTCATACCCAAAGTTGTTGTAGACACAGGGGTGTTAATTATCCGTCATTGCCGTCCTTCCGAGGATCCGAGGTCCTCTCAGTGCAACTAATTAGCAGTGACGAGTGGGGATGGTCGGGTGGTTAACTTCTGGCATTCTTTGCCGCTTTAAACTGCGAGTGAAAAGTATGTCAGTATCTGTCGGGCGTATGTTATGGTTTTTTAATGTTTGTTTTGGCTTAAAAACCCATTGGATTTTTAATGTTGACTGTGGTAATTAGTTGTGTTTTGTGGAAAAAATATTATATTATTAAATTTGTGTTTTTATGCGTAAAAGATTATACCGTTCACAAGTATTCATTTGGATAAGGGATGACTGTTAACTAAAAACTTTTTTATTTTTATTATAGTTCAGAAAATGTAGGATGAGTCCTGTGACAGCTCACAAATTTGCCCTAATACAACTTTGTAACGATGTTCAGTAATTTTAATTATTTTATCAACTTTAATATGAGCCTCAATTCTAATAAATAGCAAGTTATTTAAGTAAATACATTACATTAGGCTGTATTGAAGCAAAAGGTTGTATTGGGGCAAATTTGTTAGAAGGTTGTATGGGACAAATTTGTAAGCTATCACAGGACTCATCCTAGAATTTCCGAACTATAGAGCATGCATCTTTACAGCATTCAGCTAACTTTTATCATTCTTTTGCAATGTCCCGGTTTTCCTTCGATATATTGAATAATTAATTTGTATATTAGATTACCTTGAATTCCACATATACTTTATTTATTTATTTAAGGCTTTCAGAGATCATAGATAACTTCATTGAAGATTTTATGATCTCTGAAATTATTAAGAAATATTATATTTCTTAAGAAGCCTTTTGAAATCTTCTACGCTATCAGTCACTCTAAAACACCGATTGAGATAACTTTGACTATCTGTCTCACCTTCTTCAAACAGACGGTTAATATATCAGTGCTAAGTCGATTCAGTGGAAGATGTTTCCCAGAAAGCCTACCCTTAATGTATTTCAGCGTAAATTTACTTACTAATTTAAATACTTTCTTTCTTTTTTGCTATATTTTATCTTTTTCATAAAATTTTGTGAGATTGATTTTCTAACACGTGATAAATAAAAATTAACTACCTTCAATCAGTAAAAAATCACGAAATATACCATATATAGAAGTTGACTTGCTAAGCTGAAACGTTGAAAAATAAAAACTGCTCCATAGTATATTTAAAAAAACTTAATCATCATTTTTATCACAACAATCACTCATTTTATCACAACAGTTATTCATTTTATCACAACAATTACTCATTGTATTACTACAGGTACTCATTTTATCAATACAACAACTCATTTTATCACTACAAAAATACATTTTATCACTATAACATCTCATTTTATCACAACAATAATTAATTTTATTTTGTTTTATTTATAGTTAAAGCATTACCATTGTGAAAGTTTAAGTAAATTGTTATTTGTTTTATCAAACACTGTTTGATAAAACCAATTACAATTTTGATCTCCTCATTATCAGGGAGCACAAACAAACAGTCTTGTTTGTGCTCCCTGACAATGAGGGGAAAACCTTGAAACCGGTAGGGTTATACAGTTACATAAAGTGGAATAAACAGTGTGATAAAACAAATTGCAAATTCCTTTTATCACCTCCAAAACTCATTTTATCACTTCAATAATATTTTTCGTATCCGTGTGTTATTAATATTTCGGCAGCAGTTGTCTTTGATTAAATATATTCTTATCAAACATATTGATTCATAATTGTTATTTACTTCCTCGAGTTAATACATTTGGCAAAATTCATGTATTCTACGAGCTTTGGAATTGTGACACTCATTGATTTCCTCTTCAGTCTCTTGCTGTTGTTGCACTTGTCGAAAGTCACACTTTTGATGAGCATTTGCAGCGCAACGCTCATTGACTTCCTCTTCATTCTCTTGCTGTTGTTGCACTTGTCGAAAATTTTTAATTTACTGAGTCTGTACAACGCGATGCTTATTGGCTTCCTCTGCTGTTTCTCTCTCGTGCATAGTTGCGCATATATTCAGACAGTTGCGTATATATTCAGCGCGCTTTGCTCTTCCTCCATTTAGATTAATCCATATTAATTTAATAAAAACACAGATTTCCCAAAACAAAAATATAAAAATTGTAAACTTTCTGCCCGGTATTTAACAGTCGAGATTTTTAGGGAGTATTTGGTCCTTTACGTAGTCAAATTACACTTCGACTCCATTTTTTGGTACTATCATAAAGAAAAATAGAAAATGCGAACTTAGCAGAGACACATGACACGCATGTCAGATGATCGAATGTTCACCATCCCTAGAGTGAGAATTTTTTTTTGCCCAAAGGTAATTTGACTCCCATGACATGCAATGACGGACCGAATTTTATAAAGGCAGTAGAAGGCAAACAAATTAAGCAGTCGAGCGGAGCATGGTTGATATTGCGACATGAGTTTGAATACTTGGGCTTGCAGAAGGAACGACTTGTAGCAAAGGTTCGTGTAAATTCTTAATTGTGGTGTGTTTTTGGTGATTATGTGCGGCACATTATGGATGACCTTTTTGGTGTCTCGAGTGATGAAGTGTGAGAGGTTTGGTGATTATGTGCGGCACATTATGGATGACCTTTTTGGTGTGTCTGGAGTGATAAAGTGTGAGAGGTTTGGTGATTATGTGCGGCACATTATGGATGACCTTTTTGGTGTGTCTGGAGTGATAAAGTGTGAGAGGTTTGGTGATTATGTGCGGCACATTATGGATGACCTTTTTGGTGTATCTCGAGTGATGGAATGTGAGAGGTTTGGTGATTATGTGCGGCACATTATGGATGACCTTTTTGGTGTATCTCGAGTGATGGAATGTGAGAGGTTTGGTGATTATGTGCGGCACATTATGGATGACCTTTTTGGTGTATCTCGAGTGATGGAATGTGAGAGGTTTGGTGATTATGTACGGCACATTATGGATGACCTTTTTGGTGTGTCTCGAGTGATGAAGTGTGAGAGGTTTGGTGATTATGTGCGGCACATTATGGATGAACTTTTTGTTGTGTCTCGAGTTATGAAGTGTGATAGGTTTGATTCGCGTGATATATACATATGTAATTGATTGTCACTTTCTATCGAGTTGATGAGAGTATGCAACGGGGTATTGTATAATCAACAATCGGAAAGAAATATCAATTTTTTTTCGGTGTTACGTTCTCAGAAAGATACAGGTAAAAGCCTAGTTTACTGGAGACACGACAAATGAAAGGTTACAAACCCAGATCCATAAAAATTGTGTGTTCACATTAAATTACCTATTGTTTTTTCCCAAATTATGAATTAATAAAATTTGTTGTCGTATATAAATAATTCAATATGACAGTTTATTAATCTTCTTCTAAGATAACTATACAAACTTTTACTTCCATTATTTATCTCTTTCCTTTGACTAAAATGCAACCTTTACGTTATAAATAAAAGTAATAAAACCCATTGTTACGCATGGACGTAAGTACAACCGATTTTGTTGTATGATACTGAACTTGTATGTTAGGCTTATTATTTTTACTGCAACCAGTCACAATTTTGTCATAGAGATTTTCTAATAAAGTATGTTTTTTCATAGTAATTTTTTTTATCAAAAACTGTTTATTCCCCTTTTTGTAACGGTATAACCCTACCGGTTTCAAGGCTTTCACCTCATCATCAGGGTAGTAAAAACATACTGAATTCTATTCGAATTGGTATCGACATACACGCTTCTAACGGTAAACGTACGGGTTGGGGACTGTGCGTGGAGTGAGAGAGGAGACAACCTCATCGAGCAACGGTGAGATTCTTGGAATATATGATCTGGCAAACACATATTTTCCAAAAATCTCGCCGCTACTCGCCGAGGTTGTCTCCTCCTTCCCTCCACCCACAGTCCCCAATCCGAATGTTTACCGTTAGAATCGTGTATGTTGGGCTGATGGCGTGTGAGAAACAGTCTGCGCGCTGCGAACATGCGTCAACATGGCCAGGCGGCTTAGCAGGGTCCATATGTCTATGGCATTTGCGAGAGGGAGTGCGCATACAGGATTGGGCTGTTCTCTCACAGAAGATCATGCGATCGACGTGGGAGAATGGTTCAAGACTGACGTTGGAGTGGCGAAGGGATCCACGACTGCGAGGTCCGGAAACGACGACGACGTATGTTGGTACCAGTTCGAACAGAATTCAGTCTTGTTTGCGCTCCCCTGATGATGAGGTGAAAGTCTTGAAACCGGTAGGGTTATACCGTTACAAAAAGTGGAATAAACAGTGTTTGATAAAACAAACTACAATGTCTTTAAACCTCCACAATGTTAATGCCTTAACTATAAATAATATGTGTTTTTTCAATTAAAAACCGTAGGTATCAAATTGTTCCAATTAAAAGCAACCTCCGTGGTCATGTTGGTATGACTCGGGGGTTGTTATTTCTTACTTTAATCGATTGCTAATCTCTCTTTTATTATTGTAATTTATGAAAAAATAGCTTTAATATTTTTTCAACCATGTAACATCCCTTATTTACTTTGTCTAATTGGTCGGAAGATAATAATACGACCTATACACAAATATGTATTTATTCCTAATTATATATTTTTTGTAACATAACATATGAAAGGCGTCCTAATGAGAGTAAGCAGACTCAAAAGATCTTACAAGCCTTTAAAAGAATCTTACAAGCTTTTAAATAACATTTTTATGAGAAATATTACAAAGTATAGAAGGTGCCCTTTTGAACAATGGGAATTCAACCCAAAAATACTGATGAAGGCACAAGTATTCTATCACAATACTAAAGAGGTCATCAACGCACGTGTGCTTATATTTTTGAGATAAATTATGTGTCACTAAGTCAAAAGTTAATTTTATTTTTTATCTAATCAATTTATTACTCCGTTACTGGTCCGGTGGTGTGGAATGGTCTGTTTTTAGTGTTAGATATATGGTTAATGTTTGCAGCTTTAGGAAGTACTTAAAGGCAACCTTACTTGGGAGTCTAATCAAAATTTATGATTGTATATGAACATTACACACACACACTACACTACACCTAAAGCCAAATATGTTACTTTCACATATCGGAAGATCTACAAAGGTTTCTTTGTAGTTCATCTTCCCTTGGTAAGTTTTCTGCGGTTTTCTTACCAAATATGTTTTCCGAATATATGCAGATGTGGAGAATTATGTAATCTAATGGCCGCCAATACTTCCTTCCTTTTCTTATACTCAACTCACATGAGTTTTATTTTGAAATAATTTTAATTTGTTAACACTTGCCTTACTGTGCTAAAAAATACGTCAGCTACGTTGCTGGACGCTAAGCGTCCAGTGAAAGATGTATATTTTAAATCAAAATTATGCAAAATCTGCTAGGTTATTTTTTGTAATTAGCTATAAAAATCATTTTATTATGTATTAAAACGTCGAATAATCAAATGAAATATAAGTCCTGGTCACTCGCTATCCATCACAGGGTGGCAAGTGTTAATAACTGTGGGTTCTACTCCCGAGTTAGAGCGCTCTTGAGGAGATTTAGTTCTCTAAACGGCCCTTTATAAATTGTCATTTTATTATTAACATTTTTCTTCCTGAGCTGAAGATAAACATGTTTTAACAAATATAAAATAAAATTGTTTTCAAAGAAACAAAAAGTTAGCGAACCACTGCTGCTTCTCCATGTTGCTAATTACAAAAGTTTTTTTTTAACTCTAAATACGTATTTAATAACGTGCCGCATTATTTTTCGGAGAAATCACACACTAGCTTCATTTTTGTGAAAAAGTGTTTGTTGAAAAAGTCGTTTTTTTTTAAAAGACCTCTCACCTAATTCCAGACTAATTAAAATAGGGGTGGGCAGATAAATGAGTCTGCGACCGTATAATTAGTGCGGGTGGTTCAGGAGTACTAAACCATTTTCACAGTAGTATATTAAAACATTTCCAATTTATGTTAAAACCGAAACCTTGGTCATATAATTTCCATAGATTTTTATGTTTCTAGTAATAGTTATGAAGAAAACTTAAATAGAAGCTAGTTTCGCTAAGAAGGAGGTACTAAAATCACCTGATTTTAAAGTTTAAAGTTAACAACTAGATAATGTATCTAGTTCTGCAAAGAACGAGGTACTTAACTCACCTGATATTCAAGTATAAAGTTAACAACTAGAGAATGTATCTAGTTCTGCAGAGAACGAGGTACTAAGATTACCTGATATTCAAGTATAGAGTTAACAACTAGATAATGTATCTAGTTCTGCAGAGAACGAGGTACTAAAATCAACTGACATTCAAGTATAAAGTTAACAACTAGATAATGTATCTAGTTCTGCAGAGAACGAGGTACTAAGATTACCAGATATTCAAGTATAAAGTTAACAACTAGATAATGTATCTAGTTCTGCAGAGAACGAGGTACTAAAATCACCTGACATTCAAGTATAAAGTTAACAACTAGAGAATGTATCTAGTTATGCAAAGAACGAGGTACTAAAATCACCTGATATTCAAGTATAAAGTTAACAACTAGATAATGTATCTAGTTCTGCAAAGAACGAGATACTAAAATCACCTGATATTCAAGTATAAAGTTAACAACTAGAGAATTTATCTAATTTTGTCGTCGTTGTTGGACCTCGTAGTCAAAAATCCCCTCGCCATTCCAACGTCAATCTTAAACCACTCATTTACGTCTTTTGTGAGAAAACAACTCGATCCTGGATGGGTACTTCCTCTCGCAGATGTCACAGACATGTTGATCCTACTGAGTTACTCGGCAATGCTGATGCATGTTCACAGCATGCTGACTGTTTCTCATACGTCTAGGTGTTGAGACGCCATCAGCCCAAGAATAGATGATTCTCCATCCTCCATTGTTCTGAGCCACCTGCCTTTAGTCCTTAGGCGCACCACACAAAGTCAGCGACTCTCACTGACTGTCTTTATAGCGCTTTCTCTGCCCACCAACGCTTCATTTGTCCACTACTTCCCCGTACAAGATTCTTTTGGGAGCCTATGATTGCCCATGCATATTTCATGTTCGATCTATCACAATTTCACATTTACAGCCATATCCTCTCTAAATTTACAGTTGGAGTGCTGCAGGACTGATACATTTGATACATGATCACTCTAGTGGATCCAAAAAATCGATAAAGGAAACGTTGTTGAAACATTTCAAGGTTTCGAATGTGCATCTCTCATCTAACTTTACAAATCTGGGCAGCATGCTGACATTGAACACCTCTCTTGATGATAATCTAAAGAGACACTTCAGGAACGCATCAGCAGCTGTTGCTTAGCTAAATTACGGAGTGTTCTACAGCAGGGATATCTCCCAGCCTACTAGTAATATATATCTCTCTACAAGACCATTGCCCTTTCCACACTTCTCTATGGATATGAGAATTGAGTTTCCTATAGGAGGCATATTCGGAACTTTTAAATGTTCCACCAGTGTTTCCTTCATCGCATCCTCCGTAACCACGGGAGTGATTATGTCACAAATGTCTCATTCCTGCAACGTTCCAACTGCAAACTTTTAGATGACATGATTGCCAAGGCGGAATTGAGGTGGACCGGAAATGTGATACGCACAAGCGATCATAGACTCCCACAATGCGTCCTGATCGGGGAAATAATGAATATGCAAAAAGTTGGTAGGCTGAGGAAGTGCTTTAAAAACAGTTTGTAAGATTTGCTGACTTGGAAATGAAAGAAATAGTCAGCGTTCTGCGAACATGCGTCATCATTACCAGGGGACTAAGCAGAACCCGCATGTCTGTGTTATCTGCGGGAGTGCACATTTAGGATCAAGCTGTTTTCTCACAGAAGATCATATATTATAATTGACGTGAAGGAACAGCTCGTGATGGAAGCAGGAGAGCCGAGAGAATACTCGATTACGAGGCCCACCAACAACGACGATGTTTTATAAACTTGAAACTGCAGATCTCAAGAACTAAGTTGTTCGAGGTAATGAGTTTGAGTCATATACTGATTAGAGTACGCACGTAAACTAGCTATGCAAGTAAGCTACGATAATATGTACATGGGATCCGAGCTCACTCAGACGTGTTGAACACTCTCACCATAAGTTTAAGTCATATACTGATTAGAGTACACACGTAAAATAGCTATGCAATTGAGCTACGCTAATATGTACATGGGATCCGAGCTCCCTCAGACGTGTTGAACACTCTCACCATAAGTTTAAGTCATATACTGATTAGAGTACGTACGTAAACTAGCTATGCAAATGAGCTACGCTAATATATACATAGGATCCGAGCTCACTCAGACGTGTTGAGCACGCTCACCATAAGTTCAAGTTATATACTGATTAGAGTACGCACGTAAACTAGCTCTGCAAGTGAGCTACGCTAATATGTACATGGGATCCGAGGTCACTCAGACGTGTTGAGCACGCTCACCATAAGTTTAAGTCATATACTGATTAGAGTACGCACGTTAACTAGCTATGCCAGTGAGCTACGTTAATATGTACATGGGATCCGAGCTCACTCAGACGTGTTGAGCACGCTCACCATAAGCCACGCTGTGTCAGTTTTTTGTCCGTGCTCATAGGTGAGCCAATTTTTGTTCACCGCTCAATGTGTGCGTAACTGTGTAGCGCGTGATATAACTAACTAACATGTCTTATTTAAAAAAAATAATATATTAAAGGAAAATATATAACGTTTTAGTTTCAATGTGTCTGCCAAAGGTTTGCTATACCAACCAGGGTTGGGGTTTGGACAGAGATTTTAACAAATCTTTTTGAAGGATCTGCAACGTAAGCAGGGGATGTAATTGTGTCTTGGCGGTTTTACCATCCATCCTTTCCTTTCATATTGAGTCGAGGTGAATCAGCGATTTTAGAGTATTTTTTTGTCGATTAATTAGTGTTTTTTGAAGAGCTTCATACACACGTGTTGTTGAGCTAAATAATTACAAATTTTAAGGTTGAATTTTTTATAACGATAGTTAAATTAATTTAGTTTTCAAGGTTTTTGCTAGATCCTACTTTGATAATTGAAGTTTGAAAATAAGATAACAAACTTTGTAATCTAATTGGTTTGACACCTGTCTTCAGATCTGAAGGTTGCGAGTTTGTCTTCGTTGGTACCCATTTTTTTTAAAGTTTTTATTTTTATTTTAGATGAAAATGTCTTCGCAATATTGCTCGTAGACAAGAAGATAGTTTGGATAAGCTTATAGTAACTAGAAACTTGGAAGGGCGATGTATAGTAGGAAGTCACAATGCGTTGAATTTCTCGAAGAACTGAGAATCATCTTTGCCTTTGATGAGTTCTCCGATTCTTCGGGCACATTGCTCATGGCCAAGGAGATAGCTTGGAGAGGTTTGTGGTTACTGGAGGCATGAAAAGACGACGCACATGAGGAAGAATCCCAATGCGTTGAACTGATCAAGTGGGAAACGCACCCTTGATGTTGCCCTTTGAGTCGCAAAGTGTAGAGAAGAAGGGAGAGTAGTCATCAGAGGCTATCATGGTAACCACGATGCTCAGTCATGAGCTACATGCCAGAATGACGATTTGTAATGCATTATAAACATTCTATTAAAATGTTTTTGAAAATAAAAAGTTTTCCCTTCAATATGATATGTTGGAATTCCCTACATAACAAAAATATATAAACAGTACTTGGGTTTGCAGGAGGAATGACTTGAGCAAAAGGTTCGTGTGAGCTGTTGAGTTTGGTTTTCTATTGTTTTGTTGTATATTTGTATTTTTGTTTTTTTTTAATGATTATGTGCGGTACATTGTAGGATGAATGTTTTTGGTCTGTCAGGAGTGACGCAGTGTGAGGAGTTTGATTTCACGTGATGTATACATGTGTTATTGAGTGCCACTGTTTGTCAGGTTGATGAGAATGTGCAACGGGGTTTTATAAAATCAAAAAATCGGAATGAAGTATCGATTTATTTTTTCATGCTACAGTGAGATACAGGCAAAAACCTAGTTTACCGGGGACACGACAAATGAAAGGCAACAAATCGAGACCCATTAAAATTGTGTGTCCAAATTAAATTACCTGTTGTTTTTTCACAAATTATTTATACTTCTTATCATGTGTAAAATAAATTAAAAAAAATGTTAGTCTGGATCTCATCTTTTTGGTTGGTTGTACGAGATGATCACATGCCAATAAATTTGACAACTTCCGACAACACAACAATATAATTGTGTGCCTGTAAACTCTGGAGTGACTTATTTTCCACTTTTTCGTGGGTTACTGTTTATTTCTCAAAATGAATGGGTATTTACTCTAAAATCCGTTGCCTAATTGGTGATACGCTTGTTTTCGTGATGGAAGTTAAGACTTCAATTCCCTTTGGACTTCAATTTTCCTTCTTTTACAATATCCAAGTCTCACTTCGATAGGTTAAGATGGGCACCAACCTACTTTTAAGTATTGTCATTTTGACTACAGCTCGGTTGTTGTACATTACATTGAACGCTCCGTTTACTTCGCTGCCCTTCTTTCAATGCAATACTAATACTGGAATTTTATCATAGTAACTGTTAATAAATGGTGTCACAAAAAAATCTATGCACACTTTGAATGATAATTAAGTTAGTATTTTTAAGATATGTCTAAGGTCAAAACTCCAAATTAGAGAAGAGAGACAAATTGTTCTTTACTACCGCAAGTGCTTTAATTTATAACAGTTCTGGTCCTGGTGATAATTTGTTTTGGTATTTGGGCGCATTCTGTTTTAATGGCTGCCTTCAATTAATTAACTGTTACTAGTTTTATCCCATAAACTTTATCTTTAATTAGTCTCGACAAAAACATCTATTGGCAGGAGGTCTAAGAAGCGCGGGGGTATTTAATGCAATCTCTACATCCAATGCATCTGTTTGCCAAATGTTCGTCAAGATAGGTCCTTACATCATGATGGTAGTGGGAAGGTGCATAATCTTACTGAAAATAAAAGTCCTCTTCATTCCATAATTCATCATTAGCCTATCTACAATATTAGCAGGGAGGACCAAGGTCTGGGTGAATATGATGATATGCAAGTAGAACGAGTGGACATGTATAGTACGTGTTAAATAATTAGCATGCTTTTTTTTAAATAATTGTTATCTAGTCCACCTACAGCATTAGCTGGGAGAACCAAGGTCTGAGTTAATATGATAGAATGCAAGTAGTCTGAATGGTCATGTACGTGCTATATAATTATTTTTAAGGATCGTTATCTAATTACAAGTAGATATACTATTTCTTTCACTTCCGAAGAATCATCTGTTGCCTGGCTGTTACATCTACAGTATTATAAGGGAGGACGAAGGTCTTAGTGAATGTGTTGAAATGCAAGTAGCCTGAACAAGTGGACATGTGCGTGCTAAATAAATAGTATAAAAATAATTATTTGTAAGAATTGTTATCTAGTTATTAGATAGTATGTAGATGTTAACTATTTGTAAGAAATTTAATATTAAGATTATTAAAAATAAAAATTACGTGTAGGAAATAAAAATTAAGCTTATTTTTATAATATATAAATTACATTAGTTCTTTAGTTCTTAAGTAATAAATATCATCATCATTGTCAACAAGGATCGATCCACTGCTAGATGAAGGTCTCCCCAAGTTGACTCCAAATAGTTCGGTTTTTTGCTTGTTGATGCCATACGATGCTGCCATGCTTCCTGATTTCATCTATCCTGCATACCTTCGGTCTTCTTCTGCGCCTCTTTATGCCTCTTGGGTACCATTGGATTATTTCGGATGTCCATCGGCAGTCTGACATTCTGGCTACATGTGCAGCCCATTGCCTCTTCATTCTTTTGCACACTTTTACAACGTAATAAATATACGTATGTGTATATACAGACGACCTTCGTGGCCTAGTTGGTAAGACGCTTGTCTCCCAGCCCGAAGGTTGCAGGTTCTAAACAATATACACATATAAATTTAGGGCTAGCATCGACTGTGTTTGAAACAAATATAAACGTATTACTTACGTAAATGTACATTTAATTTAGATATTTTGGCATGCAATATTTGAATCATGTCTAGCAGTCAAAAGACGAAATGATTAAGTAAAAAAATGATATGTTATTGTACATAAATCACAATTTCAATATACGTACAATAAAAAACAATACTTATTCTCACAAAGAGATTTTTACGTTGTTTGATACGGAAAAAAAAATTAACAATGCTGAAACTGGAATACAGTCACATAACAAATGGAAACCAATTATCTTCTCCATGGGATGAACCGCTTAATTACTTAAAAAAAAAACATGAAATATAAAAAATGGTACAACCCACATAGGAAGATAATTTCAGGATATCTGATGATTACTTGTTCCATTGTTACTCAAAACATGTTAAAGAGTCTGCAGGACGAAACCAAGCTCCATTGTGCAAAATCGTCCTTAAATTTGAAAATGCTTTGTCCGCTTTTGTCATCGAAAATATGAAAGTTTTAGAACAATAAATCTTCTCGAATTACAAAAAGGTTGGATTTTGTTTGTTTATTTAATGGAATCAGGATCATCCCTGGATATTATTTTTGCTTTTAAAAAAAAAAAGCTTTT
Source organism: Odontocerum albicorne (assembly GCA_949825065.1). NCBI lineage: Eukaryota > Metazoa > Arthropoda > Insecta > Trichoptera > Odontoceridae > Odontocerum > Odontocerum albicorne. Next base: position 7,449,571 of record OX463862.1, read on the forward strand.
GTAATTCTTTTGTTGTGTGCAATGCAATATCATCATCATCAGTTCGATTGACTCCAATGCTGGACATATGTCTCCCCTCTCCTCCTCTACTCGTTCCTATCCTGGGCAAATTGCTGTCTGCTACTTTTTTGATATCATCCGCCCATCTTGCTAGGGATCTAATCACACTTCTTTTTTGTTATTTGTTATTAATTCTATAATTTCTGGGTCCATTCATAATTGGTACAGCTGAAAATGTCCCAAGTTCCCCCTCTTCTCCAATACAGCCTTACTGGCGTATTTCCTGTAGAATTTTCCAATAACCTACCAGAAAGCTGAAACCAATCAGCGTTCGCGAGACAACCAGACAAAAGCAGTTATTTTGAGAAACACCTAAGACAAATTCGAAACCTCTAGATAGATTCTAACGACTGTGTCACTTTTTTTTCTACCCTAAAGATTCTGGAACTAATCTCAACGGAAATCTTAAATACCATGGTTTAATATGTCATATATATATATATATATATATATATATATATATATATATATATATATATATATATATATATATATATATATATATATATATATATATATATATATATATATATATATATATATATATATATATATATATATATATATATATATATATATATATATATATATATATATATATATATA
>OX463862.1:7450436-7616372 GCA_949825065.1 Odontocerum albicorne
GGTTAACTGTCAGCAAGAACGAAAAAAAGAAAAGCCTCAAAGGAGTCCAAATTTTAGAAAATGAGAAATGGGAAATGAAATAGTTGAAACAACATTGAAATAGTTAGGCAGTAATACATAAGACATGCGTCTGCCCCATCATGACATATGGGATAGAAGTGAGAGCCGATACCAACAGGACAAAAAAAAACCTTCTCAGAGTGGCAGAAATGAGAACGCTACGCTCTGTCGCAGGCAGAACTCTTAGAGATCGGATCAGAAATGAGACGATAAGGTCTGTCTGTGGTATTGAAGACATAGTGAGGGGGGGAAGAAGCAGAAGGCACTTCTGGAAGGGATCATGTGGACCGCATGGAGGATATAAGACTGGCAAGAATCGCTTAGACTGAAAACCCTAACAGGCGGAGATTACCAGGAAGGCCGCCGAAAAGGTGGAAGGACAGCTGGACGTCATCATCCCAGGACAGCCTACCATCACAAACAGGTCACACGACCTAAACCATGAGGAGGAAGAAGAAGATAAATACCTAGGGACAAGTATGCACTTCTAACTACTCGTATTCGTAGCTATGACATCAGTCAGTAGTTTGTTTTAGATTCTTAGAATTTTGAACAATGAGAAAATAATCGAGACGAAATTTATCCTCAGAGAAATAAGACCATGAATACGATGAGGAAATTGCCGAAAGGAAACACACATTCTTAGGCTATTCAATGCAAAGAGGTTGGGTTTTGTGAATGCGAACCATGAAGTGGTTTGAGAGACAGGAAGAACGTGACTCGAGGCAACTTATTTTTCTCATAAAGTATACGTGATTTTATGGCTACGAATATCACAATTACCTTTAAGCAAAAGTGAAAAATTGAATTTCTATAGAATTTTTTATGTCAGGTATATGTATTTAATTCATATTTATTATTTAAATATGTATAATATTCTTATTTATATAAAATAATACACAGCTTAAAAATAATATTATAAACGGTTTTTCCTTTCTCGGTTACCCGGACTACTTTCATCCCTATTTCGTTCAAGTAATCGTTGGTTCTACTCGTACTTTACTATTATAAATACTCGTAGACAATTCTCATACATAATATATATACCAATACACCGCACTTATATCGGGGTAGGCAAAAAGGGACAGATAACCAGACATTTCGATATACTTCATTCACCTCTTCTATATCCATATACCTTTTCACACAACTAGTACGATTTCTCGAATTAATTAATTAACATTTTTACAAAATATTTTTCTTTAAATAAATTTACGTTTATTAATAGCAATATACTCGTAGTATGTATTTGGGTGTTAACATAAGTTGTGTCCGTTTTTTTTTCAATTTAAAAATGAGCACCAAAAGTAAAACAAAATGGTAAATGTTCAACGTACGTCATTCAAAAGAAAATTTTCTGCTCTACAGGATAGTGTTTGCTTTTACGTTACATATATTATTTTATTTGATAATAAGCCTTCGAAATGGAATGTCAAGTAGACGAAAGTGAGCATTTTCGACACCTCCTTCTGTTCGCGTTCAATCGAGGGAATAAAGCCGCCAAAGCTGCTCGCGATATTTGCAAAGTGTACGGTTGAAGATGCTTTGAATAAAAGGACAGCTCGTCGATGGTTTTTGCGTTTTGAAGGGGATCTTCATGAATAATATGGTTTAAGCGGTCTTCATCGAAGTCCACTGGTCGTCTGGAACGCTCCATGTCTTTCAGCTCGAAATTACGTCGTCTTTGAAACGCAAAAACCATCGATGAGCTGTCCATTCATTCATAGCATTTTCACCGTACACTTCGCAAATATCGCGAACAGCTTTGGCAGCTTTTTTCTCTCGATTGAACGCATACAGAAGGAGGTGTCGAAAATGTTCACTTTCGTCTACTTGACATTCCATTTTGAAGACTTGTAATCAAATAAAATAATATATGTAACGTAAAAGCAAACACAATATCCTGTAGAGCAGAAAATTTTCTTTCGAATGACGTATAACATTTACCATTTTGTTTTACTTTTGGGTGCTCATTTTTAAATTGAAAAAAAAAATGGACAAAACTTACGTTGACACCTAACACATAACATATATATAATAGATTCAGAAATCAAACATATATCTCAAGATAAATAGCAGAAAATACATTTTAGAGAGAAGCTATCGAAAAGTATGTGCTCATCTCATAACATCCCCCCCGGTCGAGATGTTAGCCCGGCCGCGACGACATCAGATGTTTTTCAACCTACACCCCTTTTTTGATCTGACCATACTTTCCTTGATCTTCCTCAACCACACCTTCCACTCGAATTGGCACTGTATATTTCTTTTGTTAGTCTTTTTTCATTCATTCCACATGCCTAAAACTATCTAACAGTGCTCTTCTTCAACTTACCCAACACATCAGACCACATTCATCCCTTATTACTTAATCTGTACTCTATCATACATTGTTACCCCATGTAATCTTCTCATTATACATCTTTCTACAGCACTTATTTTTTCAACGTTTACGTTTCATTACCACACACCTAATTTAGCGCAAAAAAACTGATATAGACTATCGTTTGAGCAGATTTAGATATTTTCCGGTCCTAGTATATATGTTTTAGAAAAGGATTTGGTAAAATTAACTGACTTTTGAAACCATTGTTTTTTCAAGGCATTGTTTTGTTACAAAACAGAGCTATACAAGTTCATTCTATAATTATAATTTATAAAGTTATGAAAAAAAGTTTGCTTTGAATAACTGGTGCCAATAACTAAGAAAAAAAATATATAAAACTCTCTTTTTAAAATGAAATTTTAGTCTTTCCTCCTTTTGGAAGTCAAACAATTGGCCATAGAAATGAAGACAAGCGTTTTTCCATTACGAGAAGAACATCGAGAATCCGACGTTAAAGGTGAAATTCTAAATAGGGGTGGATATCAAGTGAAGATTCCGAGTCAGTGAATTCGAAAGATACGATTTTCATAGCATGATTCTTCGAAGAAAAAATATTTCCTTTAAAATTTAGGTCAAACGAAGATATACTGCTATTTTTCCTCCCTTCGTTTTTCGCCAAGAACGAAAATGGGGATAGTATAATTGCAAGCATTTTATATATGCTAGGGATAGCCAAATATTTCATTTTCAAGATATTAACATGTATTTTGTCCACACACGACTTAATTATATGCTTGGTCTAAAAAACAACAATATTTATCAAAGATATTGAATATTTGATCCTAGATATTAAACTACGTGCTTGGTTCAAGATACAATGCTAATGTTTCACAATCAACCATAAATAGTCCAAAATATTGAATGCTTGGTCCAAGATATTATACTATGTGCTTGGTTCAAGATACAATGCTAATGTTTCACAATCAACCATAAATAGTCCAAAATATTGAATGTTTGGTCCAAGATATTATACTATGTGCTTGGTTCAAGATACAATGCTAATGTTTCACAATCAACCATAAATTGTCCAAAATATTGAATGCTTGGTCCAAGATATTAAACTATGTGCTTGGTTCAAGATACAATGCTAATGTTTCACAATCAACCATAATTAGTCCAAAATATTGAATGCTTGGTCCAAGATATTATGATATGTGCTTGGTTCAAGATACAATGTTTATGTTCCACAAACAACCATAAATTGTCCAAAATATTGAATGCTTGGTCCAAGATATTATACTATGTGCTTGGTTCAAGATACTATGCTTACGTACCACAATCAACCATAAATTGTCCAAAATATTGAATGCTTGGTTTAAGATATTATGATATGTGTTTGGTTCAAGATACTATGCTTATATTTCACAATCAACCATAAATAGTCCAAAATATTGAATGCTTGGTGCAAGATATTATACTATGTGCTTGGTTCAAGACACAATGCTTATGTTCCACAATCAACCATAAATAGTCCAAAATATTGAATGCTTGGTCCAAGATATTATATTATGTGCTTGGTTCAAGATACAATACTTATGTTTCACAATCAACCATAAATAGTCCAACATATTGAATGTTTGGTGCAAGATATTATACTATGGGCTTGGTTCAAGACACAATGCTTATGTTCCACAATCAACCATAAATAGTCCAAAATATTGAATGCTTGGTCCAAGATATTATATTATGTGCTTGGTTCAAGATTCTATGCTTACGTACCACAATCAACCATTAATATTCCAAAATATTGAATGTTTGGTGCAAGATATTATAATATGGGCTTGGTTCAAGACACAATGCTTATGTTCCACAATCAACCATAAATAGTCCAAAATATTGAATGCTTGGTCCAAGATATTATATTATGTGCTTGGTTCAAGATACAATACTTATGTTTCACAATCAACCATAAATAGTCCAACATATTGAATGTTTGGTGCAAGATATTATACTATGGGCTTGGTTCAAGACACAATGCTTATGTTCCACAATCAACCATAAATAGTCCAAAATATTGAATGCTTGGTCCAAGATATTATACTATGTGCTTGGTTCAAGATACTATGGTTATGTTCCACAATCAACCATAAATAGTCCAACATATTGAATGCTTGGTCTAAGGACTTTTCCCAGATGGGCTTCGTTTGCTGAGTTCAATTTGTACTCCTTTTTTTCGGCAATAATTTGGTATACTTCTGTTTCACCATAATGAACACTTCAGGAGCGCTTACTAGTAATTAGCTCAAACTTCCGCTTAACTACCTCAACTTTGTTAGCTTTCACATAACTAGTTCAACCTAGTAATCTCAAGAAGATACACAGAGGACAAATTACTTTTCAGGTTCACTAAAAAACAACATTAATCTGGAGATTAATCTCTAGGGGAACGGAAGACTGTTGCATAGAAGAAATCCTGAAACTTGAAATGTTTTTAAGTTTGAATTTACCAACTCCACTAGAACATTAAAGAGGCCTGGTATTTGTAATGCTCGCCTCAACCTGAGACGAGATCCGGAGGTTTCGAGGGAAATATATTCTGATTGATGGAATATTTTTTTCAATTTTCTCTAAAACGTATAAAAGGATGGAGCACATCTGATTACTCTTAGAATATCGTCCCACAGTTGCGCCGAGTGAGCCGCAAACAAAGATGTGTAAAATCTGGTTAGATGCGTTTGTATACAAAGAAGCTTTCATTGTTTAATCAAAGAAAACGTTGGGGCTCTAAAAGTACCATGATTTTTTTCCTTGAAGAAATAAATAAGTCATTATAAGCTATTGAAGTCTGCTCCTTAACTCTGACAAGTGGTCATACTTCCTTAGGTTAAATTGGCTTCTTTTTTTCTTACTATAACGTATTGGAAGATCTACAAAGAGTGTTTTAAGTATTTTTTCTTCAATTTTCTTAATAACTAAATGCGTTTTTCTTAATATAAGCCGGAGCGGGAAAATTCCTGATCGATGGCCGTAGCCACTTTTTCCTATCTTGACACTCAAATTGTTTTTTTTGGTAGTATTTTTAATTCGACAAACATAGCGGGTTTGAAGCCTAATTAACCCTTACTGTGCTAAAAAAATACGCGCGTTCCGTGTGTATTCAATACACATCATCAATACGATGTAAAATTGAGCGATTTAAAATCGGAAAAATAAGAATATTCATGGCCAATTGCTTAAATTTGAAGTCTAAAGTGATAATGATTGAAATTTAATTGCTGAAAACATGAAAAAAACATCGACCGACGTTCATAAAACGGGCGAAGCGACCATTTCAAATGGATGCCCGAAAGCCACTGAAGCGAGAGAAGCGAGCGAACTGAGATTCCATTTCCTGCGTTCCCATATATCGAAGTAGAGTGAGAGTGAGACGTTAATAGCATCGCTTCCTCACCCATGGTGGTTTATTTAGAATTAATATACCTACGTCACACACTGGCACACGTTTGATTGTATTAGTGAATTTATTCCCGATTTTCACAAAATATCTCTGATGTGGCCGATAAGTGCTAATTATTATAAATATTATTTTTTCATTCAATGCGTAAATGTATTACGGAAGGATATCTAAAATCTGAACCCAGTATTTATTATATTTATAGAGATATTAACGTTTTTAGAAGCAATGTGTACTAGTTACACATCACAGGGAAGAAGGGTTAAAAGCGCTCTGCCCTTACTTGGGATTAAAACCCACTACTCTAAACGGTGCTTTAAAAATTTACCTGTATTATTTTTATTACCATTCAAAAAAAAAATGGATAACAAAGCAAGGAAAAAACGTGACATATCTTGGCTTAAGAACTTGTAGGAATATCCTGGGTGCAGTTCTACTAAGTTGTTCCGGGATATACTTAGATTGCCATAATGTTGGCCAATCTGCGATAAGAGAATATCTTTCAAGAAGAAAAAAACGTAAATACTGTACAACTCGGTATTCAGGTTTCTTTATGAATATATATTTTTTCAAAATTTTAAGCATCCCTGGCACAGGGGTAAAAATAAGACTAAAAGCATTTCCACCCCAACCAAAGGCCAATTTAGCAGTCAAGGAAAATCGAAGGTTATCTCGTAGAAAGGGGCTTGGAGGGATGTTCGATTGACTCTCAGATTTAAGGGTAGATTTGCACACTGCTTTGGGATGAAAAAGTGCTGAAAGTACGTTTGTAACCAAAGGGATGATTCGATATAGATTTATTGCATTTAATGCACGTAGGGGAAGCTGTTTTTTCAGAAGACACGTGCTCCTATATAAGTCATGTGGAAATTTAGGAAATATACAGAAAAATAATATTTTTTGGTTTTCTCGATATTTTTTTTGTGAACAAAATTTCAAAAACGTGTGTTTTTTATGTTTTTTTTAATTTTAGCATGACAAAATATTACTTTTTTTGGTATTTAAAAAAAATGAATCCAAAAGGAAAACTGCGTATAAGCGCCGTTTGATACTATAGTGAAAGCGATTACATATTTAATTGGAATGATCTAAACTTAAAAGAGAAAAAACTTACGCAACAAACTTAAATTAAAGTGACAGGCCTGCTTCGCTTTCACAAAAGCATTTTCAAACTGTAAAGTAAAACAGGCCTGTCACTTTAATTTATGTTTACTGTATACATCTTTTTCAAATTTACATGTTATATCATTCTGATTTTAAAAGGAGTTCTACAATATAAATATATTATTAAATCAATTAATATTAGATTGGCTAAAAATTTTGAGGATAGGATCAATCTAAAGTCGGTATTTATAGACAGATTTGATTTCATTGGTTGATTGCATGTGAAATAGTATTAAATTACAAAATTCCACAAATATTCTGAGAATTTCCAGGATTACTCATGCATTTTCCCGTTAACGTGTTCCTCGCGGGAAGCACAAACGCCTGTGATCTGACGACAATCCAAGTTTCAAATCACAAACACTTAAAAAGAATGACACAAAACCGGAATGAAAATGGAACTAAAATTTAAAATAATCTTTATTCTAGCGACATCTCTGAAAACCTTGTCAAATAATATCATATCTGAAAACATCATCTCTGAAAACCTTGTCAAATAGTTTATGAGATATTGTTGAATAAACAGAGCGCCGAATTTTTTTGGTTTCTCAATATTTCCAGCTATTGCGTCACATGTAACGACCTGTCGCGCGGATCGAGTCCTGCGATGCGTCTCTCTTACGTAAATAAACATTACTAAGTCTCTCTTACGTAAATAAATATTACTAGTGCTATATGCATTTGATTGGGTGAGTGTAATGAATCATTGCTTTGATCGTAGCATTCCTTTGTTTATTTTACGTAATGTTTAGTTTATCTCCTTTATTTAATGAGTCTCCTTAAGAGTAATGACTTTTATTTATTATCAGAAAATTACTTATGTGTCATGTTTACTTGGTGTTGTAATCAAATATCAGTGGTTCTAAACAAAATACGCGTTTAAACTTAGAAATAAAAAAAAACGCCGAAATTGTGCCGCGCACAGGATTCGTGGAAATTGATTTTTAACGCGGTGAACAAGTTAAAGAAGGTCTCAGTAAACTTATTGTTGTCTTTTAAAAATAATTTAAAAAATTATGGGTACCATCGGGAATCGACACGAAATCCTCAGCCTAGGAAATGTATTATCAACTAGACCTCGGAGACCATCCATTATCTATTCACTGTAACGTTCTTATTCCTTTCTGAATCTCATCAATCTGCCAGCCATTAACGTTAATATCTCCATTGTTCTAACCAGAACGCTAACACTAGAAACAAACACTTACAAAAGCACGCAAAAAGATATTCATATATACCTGGATGATGCGGTGATCGCTGATGAGCTTCCTGACACAGTTGAAGATGAAGGCAGCGCTCATGCCAGTCAGGATCAGGGAGAAGACCACCATGATTATGATGATGTGATGAGACTGCATCCACTGGGAGCCGTTTACTTTCTGTAACAAAGAAATTTGTTCTATTTAGTTAAAAGTGAATTGAAATAGCCCCAGAATCCACTAAGAAACTCATTATATTCTGTGACAATGTAAATAGTATAATTAAATTTAGAGTTTCTTGAAAACTACCTAAGCCCCTGCATCATTTACTGAAAACTGTTGACATTTTGTGATAAAGAAGGTTATTTCGTTGAGTCGAAAGTAGCTTGAAATGTTAATTTATAATGAAAGCTGTTTACATTCTGTAACAGAACACATCATTTCACTCAGTCGAAAGTGATTTAAAATATCAATCTAAGCCCCAACATTTACTGAAAGCTGTTTACATTCTGTAACAAAGTAGATTATTTTCTTCAGTTGAATATTTGCCGTAAACCTTTTTGCAATTTAAACTATTTAGACTTGTTTGTGCTCCCCTGATGATAAGGTGAAAGCTTTGAAACCGGTAGGGTTATAACGTTACAAAAAGTGGAATAAATAGTGTTTGATAAAACAAATTACAAAATATTTAGACTTGATGTTACAGAGCTACGAATATGTTAGTACAATGACTTAATAAGGTACACAAGGTGTGCTGGTACTTAATAAGGTACACAAGGTGTGCTGGTACTCCCATCTATAGAAGTATGTGCTACGGTTTCTCCCATTTTACACAATCAAATACTTTTTTTATAATTTATGAAACATAAAAGTTCTGGCATCATATTTTATCAACTATCGAATATTGAGGATTTGCTCTGTTGTCTCTTTTCCCCTAACAAATTATATTCTATCGGTATCTGCTAGCTGATGTAAGGCATTTAATGTTTTTGATTATACAAAGCAGTATTTAACTTGCATGAGGTAGATATATTGTCCTATAGTTTTCACATTTCTTGAATAAATTGAGATATTCAATACCGAGGCTAGATTCCCATCTTCCACACTTTGTTACATACACCCTGAAAATTGAGACATCCAATACCGAGGCTAGATTCCCATCTTCCACACTTTGTTACATACACCCTGAAAATTGAGACATCCAATACTGAGGCTAGATTCCCATTTTCCACACTTTGTTACATACACCCTGAAAATTGAGACATCCAATACCGAGGCTAGATTCCCATCTTCCACACTTTGTTACATACACCCTGAAAATTGAGACATCCAATACTGAGGCTAGATTCCCATTTTCCACACTTTGTTACATACACCCTGAAAATTGAGACATCCAATACCGAGGCTAGATTTTCATCTTCCACACTTTGTTACATACACCCTGAAATATTTTGGTGCCACGTTATGTATAGTCATGTTTACATTTTGCTAGTGCTAGTTTATTAGCTAAGTGAGACAACTGATATGACTTAGGTCCAAGAGTTTCCGGCCTGCTTAACATAGAGCCTGAGTAAAGACATACCACACCGGTTACGTTCCAGCCTGTTCAAGTAATAAAATAGCTAAACTTTGATATCTCTATTTGAAGACGTGTTGTTTCGTGATATTTTGAAATGTTAAAAATTAAATTTTGCGCGGTATATCAAGTTTTCAAAGATAAGGCTGTCTACATGGTATAGATAAATTCTACGTCGAAAGCATCGAAACGTCGTTTGATTTTCGCATTGTTTTGAAAGAAACTTTATAAACGCGTGATATTCAATTTTCAACATTTGAAAATGTAACAAAACAGCATTCTTTTATCAGCTTTAGTTGACATACTACCATCGCTTGACCATACGATGGGCGTGACTGGTGTGGTATCTATCCATACACACTTTTACTTGTCCAGGTCGGATTTTTTAGTCTTAGTGGGAAACCATATTTTTTTGTTATAAAATATATACAGTTTTTAATAGAATAATTTTTTTTTCAGAAAATTCTTTATTATTGTCTCGTTTCTTTATAAAAGGGTTATATTGGCTGTTTATATCTCAGGAATAAATAATGATATCCCGGAGTAGAAAATACCCAATGCTAAGTAAAGTATCCTTCTTTTGAATGATATCCTCGAGCCCTGGTGGATTGCGTTATGGCAAAGGAAAATGGGGAATTTTTATTTATTCTTAGTCTATATATTTTCTGAAAAAAAAAAATACAAAGAAAATGATACGTGATTCCTTCCTCAGGGATCTCTACAGTATGACAATAACCACATCTTTACTTGAAACAGGAGTTCTCAAATTTTACCATAACCTTTTTTGCAAAAGAGTCCATTGTTTATTTCACGACCTACGTAGTATTTATTGTTGGTAAAAACCTTAATTTACATCAGGGAGTTTAAGGTTTGATTTCCGATGATACTCCAAAAAATAATATAAAAAATGGATTCCAATGCAGGAGTAAAATTTGTTTGGGAAGAATTTTTCTCAAAGGGACACTATATGACAAATTAAATATATAGTCACAGCTAATTAATGCTAATTAATGAACTGAAAAAAAAAATGAATCACGATAATTTGACGGAATTGTAGCTAAACATTGTTTCAGGGTTTGGATTATGAAAGAACTATTTAACCTAACTCATCCTTGGGGAAGTTCATAACTTTGCCTAAAATTCATAGACATCCTTTTCTGCTGCTTTACAGTACTGTAAGCGTATTATATTTAAATCACACAGGAATTTGTATCCTGCCTTATTATTAGGTGTTAATATTACCATTTATCCAAATTTTCACGGTTTTTTTTTTATTTACATCAGGGGTTTTCTCAGCTTTTCATGGTTGTACCCAAACTTCTGGACAACGCAATTTCCCACTAGCCACGCACGATTTAATGATAACATTTGTTTAAATTTGTTCTCTTAATCGTGTTGCATTTTTCATGACAACTCCAACCAATTGATTGACCAATTTGTGCCACAAAAACAACATATTGATTTATTTTACATTTGATATAAGTTCAACCCGAACTCAGTTATTCTTACAAAATGTACTAAGGGGATTACTTCTCAACTTATCTAACGAGATATGAAAGACATATATTTCAGAAAATTCATTTACCAAGGTCATTCCGCATGCAATTAGAAATGATCTTAAAAGCTTAGTTTGTGAATACGGTACCGAAAATAATATTAATTCACGATGACATAAATAATTGTCCAGTACATTAAGTTAAATTTGTGAATCAACAAAGAGATTAATATTTTCCACGTTAAGAAATAATATCTAACATATTCATATCAATGAAAAACGTGGAATAGAGCCATGAGTAAAATGTGGAATAGAGCCATGAGTAAAATGTGGAATAGAGCCATGAGTAAAATGTGAAATAGAGCCATGAGTAAAATGTGGAATAGAGCCATGAGTAAAATGTGGAATAGAGCCATGAGTAAAATGTGGAATAGAGCCATGAGTAAAATGTGGAATAGAGCCATGAGTAAAATGTGGAATAAAGCCATGAGTAAAATGTGGAATAGTCACCAGTCAATACCTAAGATTGAGAAAATGTTGGAGAAGGATTTTCCTGGACACAACATCTATATTTAAAACATTCACTTAATCAGATTAGGAGTAGATGAATCGTTGTATTCTCAAAATTAATAAATTACAAAGTGCAACTGTAGTTAGTAAATCGTTATTGTAACATTTTAGCTAAAAAAGGTTCTGTGTGTAAAAACTAATTTCATCCAGTATATCGAGGCTTTTTTATATACTTCATTTTATTATTAATTATCAAATGACCTTTTTGATACAATGATCGAAAAACAAGAAACACAATTAATACATATGTCTGTATGTCTTATGATCGATCGTTTTCACCAATCCACCATCAGTATACTATACAGGGAGTGGCACTAAACAGAGTTTCTGAATTCAAAGATTTGGGCGTAACCTTTGATGTCATACTCACGTTCGTTAACCATGTCTCGCGTTTGACAATCGGACTGTTACTTTAGAATCTGTGTTAACCATGTCTCACGTTTCATATCGGACAAGAGAATTTAACAGTACCGATATCCTTCGAAACTTATATAATTATCTAATTAGAACTAAATTATAATATGCATCTATAGTTTGGGCTCCTCATCAGCTCAAATATAAAAGCAATATAGAACAAATACAAAAAAAAATCCTCAGATATCTATGGTACAGAACAAAGGGCGATTACTCAAAATATGTTCACCATGTCGAACTTCTCACGGTGTGTAACTATAGAAACCTCGAAACAAGAAGGCAAAAATCCATTGCGATATTCCTACTTAAGGTTTTTCAAGGCTACTTTAACTGTCCCGTGATTCTAGAAGCACTTAGTTTTTATATATGTACCTAATAAATATAGTCGTACAAGAAATCCCCCTCTATTCTACATACTAACTTACTGGACAAATATCATGGCTTAACACTCGAACACGCGTGGTATAGAGAAATTGAACCAACTGAATGACACTGTTGATATATTCTCGGTACCGTCTAGCAGTATGAGAAGAATCCTGACTGATATTCCTACCGAATAAGCTAACGCTAGAATCAGACCCTCTTTGTGTAACAGGAGAAATCCGTGCAAAGTGATAAAAAAAACATTGATAGGGAAGCAATGTTTAAAGTACTACTAATTGCGTTATAAAATTAAGGATTATTTTATGTACGTCAATTGTCAGCAATTAATATTTCATCATTCGCCAGTTAACAAATATTATAGTGCAGATATTACAGTGCTAGAAATGCTGATTTATTTATTAAGACTATTATTTACTTTAAAAATATCACGGTTAAGCTTGCATTTGAAAGTTATAATAGTGCCACTTATAAAGTAATAATAGTGCCACTTATAAAGTAATAAAAGTGCCACTTATAAAGTAATAATAGTGCCACTTATAAAGTTATAATAATGCCACTTATAAAGTAATAATAGTGCCACTTATAAATGTTGAAAATACCTGCCAGAAATGGTTTCCTTCAGGTGCTTTTTAAAGTTTTTTTAGTAACACTAAGAGGCACACAATTCCACGCTACAGGACCCGCAACGACCAAAACTTTATCATTATATCCCGCCTTATAAGCTTGATTCGGAACAATCAATTTATTACAACACTTCTCAGACACATCTTCTAAAGATATAATAGAGACATCCCATTAAGGAATTTGAATACAACGTTTGAAATTAATCTCTTACGGTTCTATTATTTCTTATTATTACATAAATAAATAAAATCAAAACGCCACAGGACCATCAACGTCCAAAACTCTATCACAATATGCTGCACTATTGGATCGATTTAGAACAATCGATTTACAAGATGAAGTAGTAATTGATCTCAAAGTTCTACTCCTCTCAGAAGCAACATCTCTTAGATACAGATTATAAAGATACAACGAAGACACCTCATTAAGGAACTTTAATCCAAAGATTGAAATCAATCTCTTCCGGTTCTATTATTTCGTATTATTACATACATAAATAAAAATTAAACACCACAAGACAGGATCATCAACGGCAAAAGCTCTATCATAATAACCCGCTTTATTGGATCGATAAGGAATAATCAATTTACCACATAAAGTAATAATTGATCTCAAAGTTCTACTCCTCTCAGAACATCTCTTAGACACACATTCTAAAGATATAATAGAGACACCTCATTAAGGAATTACAATACAAAGATTGAAACCAATCTCTTACGGTTCTATTTTTTCTTATTATTACATAAATAAATAAAATCAAAACTCTACAGGAACATCAACGGGCAAAATTCTATCACAATATCCCACTCTCTGTCACGCCTTTTTGCTAAATTTAAGAAACAAGAATTATATGTACACAATTGATTACATAAATCAATTCACCAAATATCAATCTTACCAAGGTGACAGGGCCGGACAGGTCAGTCGGCTTCTTAACGAGACAAGTACTCTTTAGGTCTCTGGGGTATTGTTGGGTTCTCTTAACTCTGAATAAGTCTCTCTAGTTTCTCGCTGGGACAGGCGACACAATTAAACAAGAACAATTTGTAATGAAACAGTTTATTGTATTGTAAAAAAAAAGAAAAAAGAAAAAAATTATATAAAAAAAAACTAGACGAATGTCTAGAAAAAAAGTTTTAAAATTGGCAACAAATATAAAAATGTGTTGTGTTTAGCAAGGGAGATTCCAATAACAATTTAGAGTTAAACTTGAGCGATGGTTAAAATGTGCGGACAAAATTCACATTAAAAATAGGAGGAAATATTCACCCGTAATCAAAATGGCGTCCTGGAGTTCTGTGATATATGAGGGAGAGCAGTGTCGGACCCAACGTCTGTATCTCGACACGATCAGCACAGAATAGCGCGAGCCAGCTAGCGCCCGCTCCCCCCTGGCCAGGAAGTGCCAACAGGCAGGGGTGCCAATCTCGACCTCGGTCCCCCGTGACAATGTTGTCATTGAATAAAAATGTACCTGACTGCAAGGGTAGTTACCCTTATCTTATTGTCTTTAGTATTTTAAAATATTCAAGTATTTCATAATATTTTAATCTTCCTGTTTTCAAGGCAAGCACATGGTCTCGACACCACAAGTTTCATAAATTATGACATGTCGCGAATTAAAAATTTCGAGGACGTGAAGTATGCAATTTAACAAATATAGTCCTAACACCCCACCCTAAGTTATTGAAAGAACAAAAAAAAAACAAACAAAAAAAAAAATTATCCTCCGTATATCACAGACGCATCAGTCCGAGGGATGTTTCTAAGGAGCGAGGGGTGTATGTACCCCTCACCGGATACGGTTTCGTGGCCGATTTATCTCTAGTCAGCATTTGCCATAGGTGTAGTCTTAATTGGTGTAAGACCGACCACGAGGAAGGGAACCACGTAAACCTTTCCTTAACTAGGCTCCTAAACAATTTAACTTCAACACATAGCCGGTTACACAGGAGCGGGAAACAATCCTTCCCAACTCCTTACACAAAAAAAAAATACACAAAGGTACAAGATTACAAGAATTGATACAAAACAAAACAATGCACAATGGTACACGATTACAGGAAATCGATACAATATTATTAAAATCAAATCACACAACAAGAAATTAAAATAATACTATACAATCGGGTAATATAATTAATAAAATATTAAACTGCAAGGTCAACTAACAATCAAATGTTGACCAAGAGGGAAACAAATCAGTTAAGCCATTCTCTCATTACAATATTCTGAGAAATGGACACAGCTTAACCAAAATAATAAAACAAATCTGCAGTCTTCTCCCAAAGGCTGACTTTAGTGGGTTCACTGTAGGTCACGGGCCAACCTATGAACCAGCTGCTCTTCAAAGGTGATTCCTGAAATTCTCCCCTTTTCAATGTGGATTATCTTCAAAGGTGATTCCTGAAATTCTCCCCTTTCAATGTGGATTATCTTCAAAGGTGATTCCTGAAATTCTCCCCTTTCAATGTGGATTCCGTCCAACCAACCACCCACATGGCTCAACACAAAATTAGAATCCCACCTCCCTTGATACACCAAAGACAACACTTTACAACACATTCCTTTCCTCGCCCTTCCCTATACTGCACAGTCGGGAACCGATAAATTTTAAAGCGGCCCCATATCACGGGCGCTTTCCACAATACGACCGCCCCTGGCACACAGCACAAGACGGTCCAAACTTCCGGCCACTACCGGGCGTAGTGATAACAACAATGATAACAATAAATTCCGCAATTGCCAATATCTATCATTTAAAATTTCAAGAGGTTCACACAGAACCTTATACGTCAAATTACAAATATCCTATGGTTCACACAGAGCCACTTTCGAGGACTTGTAACTCCTTAAGTTCAGACAGAACTTTATACATTGAATAACAAATATCCTATGGTTCCCACCGAACCATTTTCGAGGACTTATATCTCCTTAAGTTCACACAGAACTTTACACATAACTTGGGTTTCCTCAGACTCCAAGGTCTGGACAACCGTTGCAGTAACAATTCACCACCACACAGAATGGTAACTGTATAGGTGGAGCCTTAGTCCCTTAAAAAAAAAAAACACAAAACATGATAGAAAATTGGCAAGTAGCCCCGGCTGACAGCAGGACGCGTCTACGGACCCCCAGAACAGAGCCAAGAATCACGTGATACCATTTACACAACTTTGGTCATCTAGGATCCGAGCGACAGACACGCGACCCCCCCGAACCGAAGCCACCCTAGCCCGAAACATGTGCATGACAGAACACATAAAAAACACAAAACATGATAGAAAATTGGCAAGTAGCCCCGGCTGACAGCAGGACGCGTCTACGGACCCCCAGAACAGAGCCAAGAATCACGTGATACCACTTACACAACTTTGGTCATCTAGGATCCGAGCGACAGACACGCGACCCCCCCGAACCGAAGCTACCCTAGCCCGACACATGTGCATGACAGAACACATCTGTAATCGCAATCGCTAATTTGGGTTCATGAGGCCCGTGATGGAGACACACAGCAATCCATCCCAGATGTATTCTCAGGCCATCTTCAAAACCTTTATCGGTTGGGAGGCTAGCTTCCCCCAACCCGGACTCTTAAGGCTGCCCAGGGCCTCTCGGTGATTCACACCGAGCCAAAGTAAGGAGACAATGATAAACAACAACAACTGGGAATTCAATTTACCGAGCGAGACCCACCATACGTCCGACCACAAGGGCACGGGTTCGTTTCGAGATTTAACTATCCAAGAAACGCAGCCCCCAGTCATGACGCATGCTGCCAACACTACAGTAACCAGAGCTCTTATTCCAAAACTCAAAACAGAGCAAACTTTGGAATTCAATTTACCGAGCGAGACCCACCATACGTCCGACCACAAGGGCACGGGTTCGTTTCGAGATTTAACTATCCAAGAAACGCAGCCCCCAGTCATGACGCATGCTGCCAACACTACAGTAACCAGAGCTCTTATCCCAAAACTCAAAACAGAGCAAACAATACAACGGTAATCACCGTAACAGTTACATAAAATCGGTACAAGTTCAAAACAAACAAAATTAGAACGGCAATTACCGTAACAGTTACATAAATTTGGCACAAGTTCAAAACAAAACAAAATTAGAACGGCAATTACCGTAACAGTTACATAAATTTGGCACAAGTTCAAAACAAAACAAAAATAGAACGGCAATTACCGTAACAGTTACATAAATTTGGCACAAGTTCAAAACAAAACAAAATTAGAACGGCAATTACCGTAACAGTTACATAAATTTGGCACAAGTTCAAAACAAAACAAAAATAGAACGGCAATTACCGTAACAGTTACATAAATTCTGTCAAAGTTCATTCGAGAACGCACCATACTCTTATCCTTATTCCTCCCAGCAGCACCACTACAACCTCCACATTTCCCATAAACCTTTCATCGCGCTGCCTAACAGACTACCATGCGACCCCGTACTCGGTGAGTGCTTTGACAGAACAAAATACATTATAATATTTTACACAACAACAAAAAAATTAATCATTTTTATTTCAAATTAGATACTCCACACTCAACAGGAGCCAATTCGTCAACAAGATGACTTACTTCAATACTATAGCCCTTCAACACCGTGGAATGCTACACCTATTTCAAATTATATACTCCACACTCAACAGGAGCCAATTCGTCAACAAGATGACTTACTTCGATACTATAGCCCTTCAACACCGTGGAATGCTACACCTCTCTAACAAGAAATTCCGAACACATCAGCGGTTATTATCATCATGGAACCCCGTCCAATAACTAACACTTGCTACGTGCAACTATCCGAAACGGATACTCCACTGTACCATCTGTACAATTTTTTCCAAAATTCAACTCGGTGGAAAGCAACACCTACTCCATAGCATTACTGAACAATTCTACTGCTATTAAACTTGCGGACCACCGTCCAGCGATAGCATTTGTGCAAAGCAATTATCCACGATGGATACTCTACTGAATCCTCAGTACAATCTTTGGAACGCTACTCCCGGGGGAAGGGTACACCTCTCCGTCAAGAAGTTCGGAATACATAACGAATTCTTATCAGACAAGACAACAATTAGGAAGACAATCCTTCCCTAATACGAAATTCTGAAGACTTCCAAGAATTTCTTCACTTAATGCCCTAACTTCTGCAGCCAATAATTCGATAGGGAATCTAATGAGAAGGTAACAATTACCACTAAATAACCCACAACAGCTGTTAGGTAACCCAATACCTAAGCCCGCATTACACAAGAGCAATTTGATCCTGAATGTAATACGTGTACCTTCTACAAACGGTACTAATCATCTATGTATTACATGAATTCTTACTTCAGAAGGACCTAAGTCCTTCGTTGAGATACATATAATCCTACTCTAGGCTCTCAGCATTCCGCCACTCGTGGTCCAGGCTTAGGTTCATTGAACGCCAGGTATTCTTTGGTTAAGTCACCGGGTTGAATACCAGCCCATACATAAAACATATGGAAATGAATCCATACGAGATTGCCCACGGCCAGCCCACTTATTCATTCACCCTTGTGCAATAATAAATTCGCACCGGTGACGTCACTTGACATACTAAACTGACATTCACCAAGGAATCGACAGTGTATACCTTCAAGGTATTATAACAAAATATTTAATTTAATTATTTTAAGAACCATTTTCCTAACCATGAATGACTCCCAATTAGGCGCTGACGAACCCATCACTGCACTGTCAACTATTAGCTTATCTATAATCCACCCGGGCACAGAAGCTGTGCTCAGGACCGGACCCATATCATATGTTCGCGTCCTTATCGTGTGACGACGGACTCACCGCATAAGGTCTATTCTAAGCTATACTGTATTCAAATAGTCAATTTATATAATATTTATGCAGCTACTAAACTTCAGCCGTATTCTTATAAGAGAATAACCGCTGTATTCCTTCCCTCTTACAAGACAAGAATGATACATTTAATAATTTGACTCCAGGTCACGCTTTCTAGTTTCTAAAGAGAGAATACTCGACTACGATCTCCCTATTACGACGAGAAACAGTTCTATAACCAAATATTGGTCACTCGACCACGCTCCTTAGCTTCTAAGGAGAAAATACACAAATAACTCTATCGTTATTGCAACAACAAAGAGGCTATACTCTATTTAACACTTGGCCATGCTCCTCTTATGTGCCTCGACTACGAGAATCCGGACTAATTCTCACTTAGCTTTTTGACATGGAGTGCTATACTCCTCTGTCGGTCACCCGATCGCGAGACTATCATTGGTCAACCTTTGCAATGTCCTTCACGTGATATCTCCCTACCACTTTCCCACTAAGCTCCGACAGCTCGTAAACCGAATTGGAGATTTTCCTGCTAACTACGCTCTTTATAAATCTCGGTGCCAACTTGGCGCTGAAGTAACGACCTGCATTTGACTGCTTAAAGGACTTCCTCCATACCACCTGTCCAACGGACAGACGTCTCTCTCTACGGCGTAGGTTATACCTAGCTGCGCTACGCTTAAACCCAGTCAATAGTTTAGCAGTGACGGTCTCGTACAATTTTTCCATTCTACTTAGCCCTTGGAGATAATTAGGAGATCTCGTGCAAGAGACAATCTGATTCGAATCCAGTTGGTCGTGGAACGAAGCATGGGGAACCGGATGGAATCCGTGAAACAGATAAAAAGGGGTGCTACCGGTGGCTATGCTCACAGTATTGTTTAAACAGGAACAGATCTTCCCTAAGAATTCGCACCAATCTCGTTGATTGTCCTGTACCAAAATGGATAGACACGTCAGAATTGAAGAATTATATCTCTCGCTGGTATTGTTTTGCGGGTGATAATACGCGTTGTAAAAGAGGTCTCGTATCCCATAGGATTCCAGGAATCCTCTGAATTCCTTCGATATGAACTGCCTACCATTATCCATTACGATGGTGCGTGGCACCGAACACGGGAGAAATATTGACGCTTCCAAACACCGAATTATAGCCTTAGACGTGGCCACTCTCAAGGGAAAGGCCCATACATACTTACTAAAGTTATCAACTACCGTTAAAATATGAGAGTTCCGTTTCCTAGACAAAGGCAAGGGGCCAACGAGGTCCATACTCAAGGACTGCATGGGCCGGGATGCTTGCTTGGGCTCACTCATAAGGCCACATGGACCCTGTGTGTTATGTTTATAGGCCTTGCACGTTTCGCACCGCGATATAAAATGAGTTACTTCCACAGATAATTTGTTAGCAAAATACGTCCGAGTAATAATTTCCATAGTCTCTGCATTTCGGCAGGAATATTTTTTTTTTAGACCAAATGGGGTGACCACAAACTGGTACTGACCCCGGCCACGCTCTTACGTAAAAGGAAGCGAGGCGAGACCTTTTATCTTCCTTAATTATTAGCTCGAAAACTGAGCAGAGTTTTCACAAATCCTCAACTAATCACGACTGGAAACAGACAATCTCTGCGCCATCTTTATGCTATCACTTTTTACACCCGTGATAATTCGTTATCTGACAAGGGTGGCTCTAAAGAATGATTTAAATTCTCTATTCTTGGAATATATTCTGTAAGGGACTCAACTGTTTCTATACATAAGCCTGTCTAGTCTGCAATTTATCCTAAAGTCTTCCGACCCATACCCTTCTAGGAAAACCCTATAGATTACATGGCAATCACTACCCTTTTAACCTTAATTCAGAGAAGGTTAATGTTGCATCTCACAGGAACTATGGCTAGTTGAAGGAAGTCTATTTACTTCTACTTCCAGGATAAACAAGCCATCTTCTTTGTACCCAATGCACCGACACAAAACAAAAGAATTTATTCCAAAACGAAATTCTATTCGAATTTCGAAACCAACCGTGTTATCCAGATGTAATGTCAGAAACAAAGGAATCTAACCAACCGAAATCCAATTCAGACCAGATAACAAACTTCTCTATCAAAAGACATTGATACGAGAACAAATGAATTTATCTAAAACGTAATTCCATTCAGTGTTTAAAAACAGCGCATGTAAGAAAACTCAGCATCGACTGACTGATTATCAATAAGATACAACAGCCCTTTCTAACAATCCCCGTGTCAACAAGAACAGCCAATATTACCGAACGACAACAATTATGACGCAATACTTTCTACACAAACTCGCCATAACAACAGTAGCTCCGCGTAATAATTCGCAATATCCTATTATAAGAATCCTTCTGGAACTTAATTCCAGTTCTCTCTATTCCAACATATTGTTTAATAACAGCCACTGCTAACACGAGAAAAAAAAAAAAATTATAACTATGACGCAATACTATTCACATCTAGAGCCTTCTTCTAGTTCTCACTCTTTGTCTTTTTCACAATATTTACTGCCTGACCTGCTACACCGTTATCAAAATAAACTATCCGTAATTACGACGCAATTCGTCCTTTTGCCTTTGACTTTGAAAATTACCAAACCGAACACTGCGATTTTAACTATTACTTAGTCCTAAACAAAATCCGTAAACCGGGTCTCTAGCGCGATTGAAACATCATTTACGGAAGTTACCTTCCTTCCAGGTGAGATTGATCTCAATTAGCCAGGAACCAATTTTTATTCAACTGGGATATTCTATGATTTCAAAACACTTGTCGTCATTCAATGACCACGCACTTCCTGTATTATTTAATCTGTTTCAAAACACGATACCATGCGAATCTATTTCCTCAAAGAAAAACATCGGACAGTATTTCCAGCCGCAAAACAAAATGGCGTCCGTCCATTATGCACGACCATTCCATAATTTAAATTTTCTAAACATTGAACTCCTATCCTTTATCTCCTTTTCAATCTATCACAATTCGCAAAAAATCACTAAACTGACCACTGAGATATTAATTATTATTTACTCCTAAACAAAATTCGTAAACTGGATCATTTACGCGATTGGAATATTTCTTACGAAAGTAGGGCGCACATAACACTTTGCCCAGCCCATCTCCTTTCAAAGATGAACTGGAGCTTAATCCACGTGGAATTTAATTCTTTTTAAGCCTGACTATCCACGAAATACCACACTAGTCCTTTTTACAATTCTCTGACCGCGCACTTTTTTCTTGAAAACAGGGGAGCAGAATGAAGAGATCTTCCCTCGGCCTTAATTGGATACATTGCAACAATAAAACAATAGGACAAAAGTTCAACCGAAGCAAATCAAGACCTTAATAACAAAAACAACACTTCTAACTCGATCGTTCTGTTAAACCAACAAGATTTCTCCTAGCAACGCAGTTCAAATTTACAAACAACAACTTCCTACATCGTGTTTACAATCTACCGCGAGGGACGAGGCTGACCAAAGCTCCATTTTAACAACAAACGACTATAGACCAAAATGTAATTCAATCTCTATAAACAATTATATCGTTTATAGATCCATTACAGAAGAAACTATTCAATGCATGATTCGGCCATTGAACCAAGATCGAAACCAAAAATAACTTGCTCCAACGGAATCTTTTTAAGTAAAAGAGGAATCTAACTTAAGCGAAACTTCCACTTCTTTGTAATATTAAACCGTTGAAATTCTACATATTTCGACAAACCGAGCACCAAGAAATGATTAATCCTTGCTAGAAAACCCGAAAGACTGGGCCAACTGAACAGCGAACTATTTCACGAAAGATAGGCGTTTCGTGCGCTTTGCCTACCCACGAACTCTCTTAATATGAGATTGGTCTCAAATAAATCAGAACACCATTCTCTTGACAACGAAATATTTTAGCGAACGTTAGCTAGAAAATCTATTCTTTTTCTTCTCACGATTAAGTAAAATTCTATTCACCATTCAAATAATGAAAAAACTCGAAAACGGCTCCTTGCCAACTCGGAGCCCGTAGCACATGGGCACAAGGAAGACCATGTGGTCGCGAACAGCGAAAACAAACGCGGGAGAACAACAAAAAAAACAATGGCAGTAAAAACAAATGATGCGAACACGTGGGAACAAAATAGAGAAAACAAACGATATGTTAAACAAACAAAGACTTCTCTCTGAAGCGTGGTACAAATTTCTGAACACCCTAACTTTTAAATCGAGTTTAATAAGGAACACACGATTCTTAACAAGAAAATATTTGGAAAAAGTTAGCTAGAAATCTATTCCAAAAAGACTCGAAAAACGGCCTTTCCAACTCGGAGCCTGTATGCACGCGACAACAAGATGGCCGCGTGGTCGCGAACAGCGAAAACAAACGCGGGAGACACGTGGTTCAAATTTGCAAACACGTGGGAACAAAAAATAGAGAAAACAAACGGTCGTACACAAAAAAATACATATAAAAACACTTTTCTGAAAATAAATTATTATTTAAAACAAACAAATTATAAATAAAAGCCTTGTCTAGCGAGATATCAAGAGATACAGAGTTTTCTGCCCCGCGTTCGGGAGCCAATTATGTCACGCCTTTTTGCTAAATTTAAGAAACAAGAATTATATGTACACAATTGATTACATAAATCAATTCACCAAATATCAATCTTACCAAGGTGACAGGGCCGGACAGGTCAGTCGGCTTCTTAACGAGACAAGTACTCTTTAGGTCTCTGGGGTATTGTTGGGTTCTCTTAACTCTGAATAAGTCTCTCTAGTTTCTCGCTGGGACAGGCGACACAATTAAACAAGAACAATTTGTAATGAAACAGTTTATTGGGCTTTCAGGATGAATGACGAGTGGAAAGGATTTATGTGAGCTCGTGAGTGTGGGTCTCTTATTATTGTTTTAATTTTGGTTGTTATTGTATTTGTGTTTCTGTGTGTTTTTCTTTTTTTTGTTTTGAATTTGTTTTGATTTTTATTCTTATGATTGTGTGCAGTATATTGTGGGATGAATATTTTTGGTCTTTCTGGAGCGATAATGTGTGAGGAGTTGAGTTTCGCAGGGTGTTTCCAGTTGTAGTTGAGTGTCACTGTTTGTCAGGTTGATGAGAGCGTGCAACGGGGCTTTTTGTGTTATCAAAAATCGGAAAGAAGTATCGATTTATTTTTTCATGCTAAATATCCTCAGTGAGATACAGGCAAAAGCCTAGTTTACTGGGGATACGACAAATGAAAGGCAACAAACCCAGATCCATTAAAATTATATGTCCAAATCAAATTACCTGTTGTTTTTTCTCAAATTGTGTATATTTCTTGTCATGTGTAATAATAAAAAAAAAAAAAAAAAAATTGTATTGTAAAAAAAAAGAAAAAAGAAAAAAATTATATAAAAAAAAACTAGACGAATGTCTAGAAAAAAAGTTTTAAAATTGGCAACAAATATAAAAATGTGTTGTGTTTAGCAAGGGAGATTCCAATAACAATTTAGAGTTAAACTTGAGCGATGGTTAAAATGTGCGGACAAAATTCACATTAAAAATAGGAGGAAATATTCACCCGTAATCAAAATGGCGTCCTGGAGTTCTGTGATATATGAGGGAGAGCAGTGTCGGACCCAACGTCTGTATCTCGACACGATCAGCACAGAATAGCGCGAGCCAGCTAGCGCCCGCTCCCCCCTGGCCAGGAAGTGCCAACAGGCAGGGGTGCCAATCTCGACCTCGGTCCCCCGTGACAATGTTGTCATTGAATAAAAATGTACCTGACTGCAAGGGTAGTTACCCTTATCTTATTGTCTTTAGTATTTTAAAATATTCAAGTATTTCATAATATTTTAATCTTCCTGTTTTCAAGGCAAGCACATGGTCTCGACACCACAAGTTTCATAAATTATGACATGTCGCGAATTAAAAATTTCGAGGACGTGAAGTATGCAATTTAACAAATATAGTCCTAACATCTCTTGGATCGATAAGGAATAATCTATAAACACCTCATTAAGGAACTATACTATTTATCGTGCGACTTTTAATAAAATGAGAAGCGTATTCTGCAATGATAATCTAAACTTGAAACTTCGACAATGGTTAGTCAAATGCTACGTTTGGTCAGTGTTATTGTATGGAGTGGAATCATGGACCCTCAAAGTAAGTAGTATGAACCGACTGGAAGCATTCGAAATGTGGATGCATCGGAGAATGCTACGGATATCCTGGACGGATATGGTAAGCAGCACAAGGGTTCTTCAAAGAGTCAAAGTTGATAGAGAGTTGCTGACTAATATTAAAATCCGAAAGGTATCCTACTTGGGTCATGTACTTAGAGGAGAAAAGTACAAATTATTGCACCTGATCATCCTAGGCAAAATAGAAGGCCGAAGAGGTGTTGGCAGGAGGTAAATCTCCTAGCTCCCATAAGGCTCCCATAGGCATAAGGGCATTGGAGATCTTTTTCGGGCTGCCGGGGACAAAGATGTCTACTCTCAAGTGATATTCAACGTTGGGGGGACCTGACATGATACTGAGAAGAAGACGAAGGAACCTTAATGCACAGTTTGAAATCAATCTCTTCCGGTTCTTATTACATAACATAAATGTACAAAATCAAAACGTCACAGGACTATCAACGGCAAAAGCTCTAGCATAATATCCCGTTCAATTAGATCGATTTATCAGATCATGTAATAATCTATCTCAAAGTTCTACTCCTCTGTAAATATTTAATTTGGAATATAAAGCGGGTATCCCTTATCCATATGTTAAAGATACCACATTCTACTAAGCTACGATTCCTGTAGACTTGGTTGAGTATCTCTTTCAATTGGGAAGCACGTGGCATGCAAATCCTGGTTTATTTGCGTTGTCACGCGTGGCAGGGCGCAGGTCGATCCCGAGACGGCAGACGGATGTGATTGGTAGCCTAGGGGTGGGGTACGTTACTGATATGAATACAATATTATTACATACATGTAACGTTATTCTGTACGGTACTCATGTACATTATGGACATGTTCGTGTTGTTTGGATTATATATGCAAGGGAGGGCCTGTACCAAGAAAGAATCGTGACATTAATGTCATTTACATGAGTTGTGTTTGTTCCTTTCCAGGCGCTATCAGGTTTAACGGCTGTGTTTTTTCTGTCTTTTTTATGCTTATTTAAATGTAAATTTTGAATTGAGAGTTTACATCAATACAAAATATGATAATAAATGTCACGAAATCAAATATTATGGGGATGGAAAAGTGTCAAAAGAAAAGTCAATGTGATATATGGGTGAGCAATAAAATATAGGAACAAGTTGAGGAATTTTGTTATTTGGGTAGTATTTTCTCATAAAATGGAAAAGTTAAGAAGTGTATGAATGGCGTGTTGCGATAAGTAAAACAGATAATGGAGCATTAAATTATATATGCGCAAACTGTACAGTGTCGAAATCTGCTAAGATATTGATATATAACAGTATTTTGGTAACAATTTTGATTTATGAGTGGGAAAAAATTAAAAAGGCCAATAAAATAAAACATGGGGTGACAATTTATGACAGAATACGGAATGAAGTGATTTTTAATCGACGTCGGAAAATTCAAGTAATAAGGTGAAGTATTGATTATTTTAAATGATAAGTTTGTGAATATGGCTTAAAAAACAGTCACAATCATCTATGGCGTAAATAATTGTCAAGTACATCAACCCCTTACAGGCACAGGTAAACTTTACTTATTTTTGCTCAGGCTGCACAAATAATAAAAAATCAAGTTTTTCATTATTTTTTTAATGTGTTTGAAAAATGATAGATACAAATCCTAAATTAACATATTTCCACTTCCTCGGTAGGTCAAGGAACTCCTGGTGAGGTGGTACAACTTATGTACCACTAGTCCATATTTCCACTGGTACTTCTAAAGTACCACCAAACCTTGCCGAAATACATCCAAGTAAAATTAATTTTTAACCTAAATATAAATTTACCACAATTACTGAAGTCAATTTTATCACAACACAAATATTTTTTATAAAAATTAAAAACAAATATATAACGTTTTCTTTTATACGCACAAGTCGGCCCACCAAGAACAACTAACTGTTAATAATATTAGAAGCTAAATGAATTTGAACAGGAGCAGACCTGCAGCTGTGCGGATATGAGTCATAAGTATTATATTATACGAAGTGGTACATAATCTGAGCGTTCGTGCAGCAATAGAGGTTTAATAAGTGGTACATTGCGTGTACCATTGTGCAGTAATGCGTCAAAAAAAGTAGTACATAACGTGGACCACTAAGCCTGTAAGAGTTAAACCAAAGTTTGTTTATCAATAAAGACTTAGCGATTTTTTCTGTAAGCAATTTGTAGATGTATAAACAGGTGCAAATATATCTTCTAGCGCTTGAGGATTAATATCTATAAAAAATATGGGATCAAGTCATGGATAATTTTTTTGCAATAAAGGTGTTGCCGAAATCTTTTTTGGATTATATAATGAAATTAAAAATATATACACTAATATAGAAATAAGGATAAAAATAGAAGAAATAAATTCGTTCAAAGACACGAAACGGACGGAAAGAAAAATATGAGTGAAATAATATTCTGAGTACTTCTTTCTTGATCGTTAATCTTTCCTTCCCTGTGATGTGTAACTAGTACACATTGTTTCTAAACGCTTTAATATCACTATAAATATAAAAAAATACAGGGTTCAGATTTGGGATATTCCTCCGTAATACATTTACGCATTGAATGAAAAAATAGTATTAATAATAATTAGCACTTATCGGCCACATCAGATATATTTGGTGAAAATCGGGAATAAATTCACCAATACAATCAAACGTGTGCTAGTGTGTGACGTATGTATATTCATTCCAAATAACCACTATTGGGGAGGAAGCGACGCTATTCACGTCTCACTCTCACTTTACTTCGGTATCCACAGCAATCTCGCGTTTGGTCCTCACATAGAAGTTATGTGCAACTCAGCTTATAAAACTCTAGGATTTGTTATGAGAATCTCTAAGTCGTTTGAAAACCAATTGGTGCTCAAAACGTTGTTTAATTCATTGATCCGTAGCAAACTAGAAAGCAATGCTTGCATTTGGAGCCCGGTGGGGGCGCAGAACTCGCTCATGGTGGAGAAAGTACAAAAAAAATATCTACGATATCTCTACATGAGTGAGTTTGGTGTCTATCCGTGGCTATATCCTACGCAGTTTCTGCTGGGCATGCTCGGGTATAACTCCTTGAGCGTAAGAAGAGATCTGCGTCTCTTGGTATACGTTGTCAAACTCGTTCGAGGAGTTGTGAGCTGTCCAGCATTACTACAAAGATTAGCGTTAAATGTTCCTAACAATTACACTAGACTGCGCCGGCAGGAACTGTTCTCAATAACATACGCAAGAACGGGTCTTCCAGCCGCTATGCCTGTTGGAAGGGCCTTAACTCTTCTTAACGTGACTGCTTCGGATATTGACATATTTCATATCACATTACCAAAAGCAAAAGTAAGTTTTCTTCTTAGATTAAGCGCGTTAGAAAGCACTCATCAACATACTTTAGTGACTGAATATATATGTAACATACGTTTGTGTGTAAATACTCATTTGTATACATATGCATTATTTTTTACTTTATATAATTTAAAAAAAAAAAATTTCCCTGTAATTTTTCTTCTTTTTTAATGTCTTGTATTTTTCAATGTAATTGGGCTAAGCCTGTTTTGAAAAAATAAATAAATAAATAAATAAATATGGGAACGCAAGAAATAAAATCTCAGTTCGCTCGCTTCTCTCGCTTCAGTAGCTTGCGGGCATCCATTTGAGGTGGTCTCTTCGCCCATTTTGTGAACGTCGGCCAATGTTTTTTTTCAGGTTTTCAGCAATTACTCGTATATTTCAATTATTATCACTTTTGACTTCAAATTTAATTAATTTAAGCGATTGGTTATGAATATTCTTATTTTTCCGATTTTAAATCGCTTATTTTTACATGTGTATTGAATACACAGCACCGGAACGTGCGGATTTTTTTAGCACAGGAAGGGAAAGATTAATAAGGAAGGTACATATCAGATCACTCTTGAAAATTCGTTACATTGTCGAGTTAAGTGAACCGCAAATGCTGATGTGTAAAATGAGGTTTGGTTTGTTAATATGTAAAGCTCTCTTATCACCCCATCGTAGAGAATGGTCGTGTACTGAAATGAACTATAATTTTTGCCAAAATTTGACGGGGAAGTGAGATTGTTAAGCACGCAAAATAATTTCAACAGAACGTGTAAACTTTTTTAGTTAAACTTTTTAGTTTTGAAAATAGATATCTTAGAAAGCTGATGGGCAGCACGTGGGTTGACTACGAAAAAATATAGCGTCGAACTTTGCTGCATAACACCTTGTACATAATAATGTAATATTGTGTACATAACAATTGAATAGCACTGTGTACATAACGGTTAATAACAACGTAACCCTATGTAAATAACAATTAAATAACACTTTGTACGAGTATATAACAATCTGGAGGATTTATTACCGAAGGAAATTCATTACCAACCAACCAGAAATAAATTTAAAAGGCATTTAATGAATACCAGACTTAAATATTTTTTTTAAAAGAAATTAAATACCATCGGGAATGTAACTCGCAATCCCTCGAGTAGTCAACATACGTCTAACCACCTATGGCATGGATATCGCTATGTTTGCGGTGTTCGATAAATATATCAATTGAATGACTTTTTTTAAATGTTTTACGAGTATGTAAAAAAAATGTGACCTCCTACAACCTCTGCGATCGGGCTAGTTCTGGCTACGGGTTCGATTACCGTTTAGATTTTTATAAAAGTTTCCAGTCCAGTTTTCATTTAGTTTTAATCTTTATTTAACACTTTTATTGCAATACAATCTGGCGGGCTTATTGCCAGGCGGAAATCTCTTCCAACCAATCAGACAAAAGTAAATGAAACAAGTTACGTGGTCGCACAAATCATTCAAATGACTATCCATCCCCACGAAATCCATAAACATATACGTGAGAACATGCCGACGAACCCCACAAGGACGGACAATTACCCAACATTA
Organism: Odontocerum albicorne; assembly: GCA_949825065.1. Classification (NCBI taxonomy): domain Eukaryota; kingdom Metazoa; phylum Arthropoda; class Insecta; order Trichoptera; family Odontoceridae; genus Odontocerum; species Odontocerum albicorne. The sequence goes on from OX463862.1 coordinate 7,480,658, forward strand.
TTTTTCATATAAAGTGAGATATCATCAATCAAAAGGAAAGGAAGGGATGGTGGAGAGGAAAGGAAAAGAAAAATCAGGAATGAAACACGTTATTTTACTGACTAGAAATTAAGAGTTTTTTCAGTCGCTTCTTAAAGCATGCCAAGGACGGAGCGAGTCTTATATTGGTTTGTAACTGATTCCAGAGTCTCACTGCATGGACAGTTAAGGACGACGTAAAGAAAGAGGAGCGGTGAACTGGAAAGGTCAATAAACAATCTCTGTTTTAGCGTAGCGCTAATCCATGATTGGAAAGACGTGGAAAAATTTCGGCGAGATAAGAGGGTGCGGCGGGACAGTTAAGGATATTATAAAATAGATACAGTATGTGAATTTGGCGTCTATTTCTAACATTCAACCAGTTAAATGCCTTCTGGTATGAAGTTATATGATCGTACTTTCGTACTTTATAGTTGGTTAGTAAAGATAGCTACACAGCAATGAGCTCAACATGTGTAATATACAATCAAAGTGTAATAAAGTACTGTGCTGTATACAATGAAGACAACCCAGAACTATTTACAATGAAATTTTAATAAAATACAATGTCTCTTCCTTTTACGAAATTAATTAAAACTAACAAGTTAAAAACATATAAGTGATTAACGATTTTGAAATATTTATAAAGTAATTATTTTGTTATTCTAAGTCTAAGAACACCTGACAACTTGAGGAATTTAACCCAGAGGTATGGGTCAAATTATTAAATATAATGAAAAAAAAAGACTCACATCACATTCATCTTCGTCCCATTTAAACCTGCAGTTGGTCCGTCCATTGCACTTGAGGTCAGCTGCAATGCATGTATTATCTTCACAATCCAATTCATCGTCGTTGCATCCTGAAACAATAAATAAATTTACGATACATGTTTCAGAAATTGATTGATACGTGTATCTCTTAAAAGAGCAAATACAGAACACACAAGTTTAAAACCATTATTTACTTGTGAATAAATAAGATATTTGAAAGTTTGTTCGAACATACCATTACAGAAAATCATATAAAGTAAAACGTGATAAAACCAAGTTAATTTAATTTCAAAAGAAAAAAGCAGTTTAAAAAAAAAGTTGTAATGCATGGTAAAATGTAATAAGATTCCCATGTCTTCTAGACTATTCCTGAACCATGTGGTAAAGCCTAGACAGTAAAAATCTCTCCCTGCAACCAAGTTCGTTCACCCTAGCAAAACCCAATAGTTGTTTCAAAAGCGTGGTCTTAATGAACTATACCTGAATAATGAAAAGTATAGGGATTCAGCCCCTAGGCTGAAATTCAGGCATATTTCAGCTGATGTTTTACAAATGATGTAACTCAGTTGGTTTAATCTTACAGTACTGTTTCTTTATCCCTTATATATTTCGAAAGAGTAATCCCGGGAAGAGATTTAATTTTTTTTATCCTAAGAATATGATCACTCTGTCAAAGGCCTTGTTTAATGAAGTGGTCATCTGTATCTATAAAATGTTAAGTTTATGCTTTATTATGTACTTGAAATCATCGGTTTCTATTATCACTTTAATACCCGATAAAAATAAACATTTCCCAGCCTCCGGCTAGTTTTTGAGGGATTCTTATTTTTGTGAACGATAAACTTAAACTTTTATCCAAGAAGATATAATGAAACTTTTTTTTTTAACCTGGCGAGTTTATTTATTTAAACTTTATATGATAACAAGAAAAAATATATGATAGAATAACAATAAAGAATATATATTTATATATAATAATAAGACAAAATATTAAATCATAAAAAAATAATAAAATATATATATAATGACAAGAAAAAATACAAAATTATTAGTCTAAATATAGCATAATGAAAACAGGAACAATGTTACTCATGCTTCCCTGTGAAGTGACAAAGTTTATTAAGGAGATTAATCCTCAATTTATTCACCAAAATCTAGAAGATATCAATATCAGAAAATTCATTCAACAAGATCATACCGTTTGCGATGTATCGGTGGTGCTCTTAAGAGCACATTTCGTGAATACGATATCGAACACAATCTTAATTCACGATTGCATAAATCATTGTGCGGTACATTGAATAAAAGTTTGTGAATCAATAATTGAGGTGCATGGTCGCATAGTAACGCACTAGAACTCCATGCGGAAGGTCGTCGGTTCGAACCCCGCACTGTGCTACTCCTCTCGAATGACACAGGCACTTTTTCCGCCTAGTGTTCGAGGGTATAAGGATACCTATGACTTCGGTCATAGCTATTCTTAAAAAAAAATAAAAAAAAAAGGGTTTGCTTTTTTTCCTGTTAACAATTAATATATGTTTAAATAGGTATATAAATCTATAATAGAGTTATATCTAGCTTACTCGCAAGCATTTCATTACGTATTCCCACTAGATCCACAAGACAGCTTAATCCCTTTTATACCGAAAATTGTTACACTAATTATAAAATTAATTCCTCTTTAATTCTTATACAAATACTTGGAAATGAGTTTTGCAAGAATTTAGATATTTTTAATATAAGTTTATATGTAGTATTTGCGAGAATATCAAAACAATATTTAGAAATAGCTACTAACTTTGTGCCATCCTTTATTAATATAAATAACCTAGTATAAACGAAACATTAACGACAATACTTTGCCTCTGGAGTTGAGTAACCCTGCATCAACATGTGGAAGGTTTTGATTCTGCAAAAAAACTTGCATCTCGTTCTACTAGTGAGCCCATGTGTTTTCTATATCTCGACTGTAGTTGGTCTCGAGATTAATATGTAATTTTTTTTAAAGATTTGACAAATCACTGCACATTGATGACGCTATGTCAGAATTTCCACCGTAAATCAATTAATGTATATTTTAATAACATTGCCCATGTTAGAAATTATATTTTAAAAACTTATGGTATTGTCTATGCTAGAAATCAGGAGATTATCTTTTAAAGTTGAAGGGAATTATTTATAAAAATATTTGCTAGATGCTAGTAATATGCCTTTTTTTAGAAGACGTATCGATCACGTTAAACACGGGACCGGGACTCAATCGGGATACAAAGTGTTAAAACGTTTTAAGTTGTTAACTTTGTATTATGGACATTAAGAAAATTAAGCAGAATATAATGAATTGACTCATTTGAACTTAAATTATCAAATTTAAAATCAAATGTACCTTTCTCTTTTCCTTTTTCTCTGAATGCCGTAAAGAGTGCTTCAAAAGTAGAATTAATCGCCTTTGCTTCTGCCATAAATCGTATGTGGAGAATATTACTTGAAGATTCGACTGCATCAGCCATGGATCCGCAATAGTTCTTTAACCTGAAATGAAAAAGGCCAACCAATATATGAGAAAACACATATATTACGTCGTTTATCTGTCAGGGTAGGCAAATGAGACAGGGCGCCTGAATTTTCTATCACCACGCACATATTTAACTTCCTCTACATTCATACACATTTTTATACAACTCTTTACCATTTCCCTGACTTTTACTTTTTTCAAATATCATTTCCTAGGTACATCTAAACTTTATTTGATATTTCTCTATCATGCACTGTATATTTGTTTTATTAATATTTTTTCATTCATTTGTTCTACATGTCCAAACCATTTCGGAATACTTATCTTCATCTTACTCAACTCATCTTTCTTAAGTTCACGTTCATCTCTAATCATTTCATTTCGTATTCTGTCATCACTTTCAACCTATGTCTTTCTTTATTCATTCGTTCTACGTCTTTCTATCTACTTTATTCCTATGTCTTTCTTTCTTAATTCGTTCTACCTTGAGTTGAAATTCTTCCCTAATAATTTAATTTAATTTTCTTTATTCTGTATTTATTCAGCTTCCTTTTAATCTTTTTTCACATCCTTAAACAGTATTGGAAGAAATTGTTTCACATGCAATAAATCCTCGAGACGTATTCATTTACCAATAGGTATGGTATCTTTGGAGTGTTGAACAATCAAAACTGTCTTCAGTATCTGCATGAATAATTGAATTTTATTTCTGAGCATGGATTGTCCCTTCAATTTGGTAACGGCAGAATCATTTATTTACCATTGAAAAATCTTTTTTATACAATCTTTACCATTTAAAAATCTTTTTTTATGCAATCTTTACCAATGAAAAATCTTTTTAATATAATCTTTTAAGGTGTTTTTAAGGCTCGACTTTGAAACAATATTCCTGGCTACATTCTTATAGATATTTAAGAATAAAATATCCCTCTTTCTTATTTACCTCATAATTCCGATCCTACCCTCCATTTTATTGACATTATTGTTCAATTTTTGTTAGTTTTTTTTTAACAAATATTGACTTTGCAAAATACACGGTCATGGATATCAATAATAATTTTGAAAAAAAAACTGGTTGATTGAAGAAATTGTTAGACATTAATAAATCTGTCATATTTTTGCATTAAAAGTGTTAAATAAATATGGTATCCTTCAACATATCTGTGTCAATTCAGAAATGCCGATGAGCGTGGCAGAAGACAATATTATCATCGACCCTATTTATGAAAACCAATTTAAAATGAAGTCAATATATATTGGATTGGATATATATTGGAATAAAGTCTTTGTTTTTAAAACTAGACATGAGCATAGAAAAACAATCTATAATTTTAATATTTTAATGAATTCTTGAAGACTTCGCACCACAAGTCTCGGTGCGAGGCCTTCAAGAATACATGGGGCGAAGTTTTTAAAAAATGTTTATTATGGATTATTGTAAATTGTACTGCCATCTAGCCAATAAAAAGGAAACTTTTTTTTAAATTTCAAAATTTAAACACGGACGTATGTACAACAAATTTAATGTTATTTAATTAGTAGAATATATGGCATAAAACAATTGTAATTTATTTTTATTAAACACTGTTTATTCCACTTTTTTGTAACGGTATAACCCTACCGGTTTCAAGGCTTTCGCCTCATCTTCAGGGAAGCACGAACAAGTTATATCCCAAAAATCTATCCGCTCTTCGCCGAAATCGTCCCATGCCTCCCTTACCCGTCAGCTCCCAACCGTTGAAGCGCGTATATCGGTACCAGTTCGAACAGAATTTAGTCTTGTTTGTGCTCCCCTGAAGATGAGGTGAAAGCCTTGAAACCGGTAGGGTTATACCGTTACAAAAAAAGTGGAATAAATAGTGTTTAATAAAAATTAATTACAATACCTTTAAACCTCCACAACGTTAATGGCTTAACTATAAACAAGCATAAAACAATATATATACCTCGAGGGAAGATCTGTTCTGTTAGAAAATATGTCAACTAAATTCATATCACAGTCGTTCGGTTTATCAAGTAAAAATTTCTTAAACTGCAACATAATCTGAAAAAAAAGAAAAAAAAAATTAAATATAACTAATTTGGGAGTGGAGTTCTAATTTATTTATTTATTTATTAAATGCATACCTCTCCAATACATACGAGTAATATAATATTGCGGTATTAACGCTCAGCGTCAATCTTTTCAAACCCCCAATATAATTGTTTTACAAAGCAGGTTTTACTGAAGGGTGAAGAAGAATTAACATTTTTGATAAGCAGACAAATATGCCAAATTTAGATAAAAAAACAAATATCTGTTTTAAACTATGGTGGAGAGAATATTATGATAAGTATTATTTATATTATAAGATTATAAATAGCGTTTGCTTGCTGTGTCAGTTGGTATCAAAGATGCAAGCCGCGCATATGCACTGTTCTGCTGGCACGCGCACATCACATGCACACATCAAAATAATATTTAAAAAAAGATAAACGTTACAACAGGTCATTTATTACCAGAAGAAGCAATGGAAGTTTACAAAAATGATGGTGGAAAATCAGGGAAGATATATTATCACTTAATAAAACAGAAATATTCGTAAGTAATTTGAAGTACGTCATTGATGGTGCAAGCTGATAAAGTAAATTATCAGGTTATTTGAGTCTAACAATATAAGCAATTCAATACGACGTGAGAAATGAAGAGATTAATTAGAAAATCCAAGAGGTGATCTCTGTTTGAGCATAGCGCGTGTCCATGATCGGAGTCCCTAAATATTTTTAACGAGATAGGAGGAAATGGAGGGATTATTAGATAACAATTTAAAAAAAAAAACAGTTGAGGGGTGTATAAGAAGGCTTCTTGGGTTGAATCTTCATCTTATTTTTCCATTGGGTCCTTGATAACTAGCAACAGTTTTACGTCATTTTTTTCAATCTTTTGTTGATTGTTTTTACTTGTGCTGAGCATATGTGTACATGTTTTAGAGCATCTCATGAAAAAAGCTTTTATGCATTTTTCGCAATGTCTACTGTGCTTTATTCTATCATCCACCAGCTTAACAAAGAGAATATTCCTTGGGATTCTGGAGTTAAATTTCTAGACCAACGTAAGCAAGTATGTGTCAGCAAAATTTCAATGATAAAGCAGCTGGTTCTGTTAAAAATTTTCTTGTTTGATATACTATAGTATTACCGAATTTTAATTATTTGCTTGTTGTACCACCGCTGATTTTTTTAAAACACCTCTGGTTGTTTGAAAATCTGTTCAAAACAACCAGAGGTATTTAAAAGGCTTTAAGTTAAACCAGAATGCAGTATATCTTTATTTAAAATGTGGGTTGCAGCCCCTAGCCTGGGAGACAGGCGTCTAGTCTTACTAACTAGGCCACGAAGGTTGATATTTTTTGTGTGTCGATATTGAATATATAGTCTGTAAAGAACGCATTATTCGAGTACAAATATCAGATATTGTATTATATGATAGCAGCAAGATTCAAATAACACAAAAATATATTTACTCTATAGAGTTTGTGTGTCGATATTGAATATATCGTCTGTAAGGAACGCATTATTCGAGTACACATATCAGATATTGTATGATAGCAGCAAGATTCAAATAACACAAAAAGATATTTACTCAATAGAGTTTGTGTGTCGATATTGAATATATCGTCTGTAAGGAACGCATTATTCGAGTACACATATCAGATATTATATGATAGCAGCAAGATTCAAATAACACAAAAAGAGAGTAACTTTATAGAGTTTGATCTCCCATATTTACCTTCTTGTCCTTATCAACGGTGATGATCCACATACAGTCCAGAGGGACTCCATAATCTATGGTATATTTAATCCTCTCGGGGTCTATGTCACTCTTGTTGATAAAACCTTCATTTCCTCCCTTTTCTATGCGACAGGCTTCTTCTTCTGGTTGGTAGTATTCTGAAAAAAAAAAAACATAAATATTTATAATTCCAGTGTTCCCAACGGATTTATTTCAAACGTTTTCTCTTTGTATTCAAATCCCTTAATGGGATGTCTTCTTAGTATATTTCAAATCTCTGTTTGAGAGATGCTGCTTCGTGGAAAAGTATAAATTTGATGTCAATTTCACCATCGTCGAATACATTGACAGTTCCGAATCGATCCAACAGGGCAGGTATTATGACAGGGCTTTATAGTTGCTGGTATTATGGCGTGGAATAGTCTGCTTCTAAATGTTAGACATAATATTTAGAAGCAGAAGCAGGCTATAATACAATATTTAGAAGCAGACTAATGTTACACATACATAAACGAGTGGCGTATTCAGTTTTAGCAAGTACTTGAAGGAAACCCTTTTAGGAAGAACTAATCAAAATTTATGATTATGTATGAACACTTAACATACTCGTATATGATATACTAAACATAAAGCAAACTAACAATGTCATATATTGGATAATTTATACAGTGTTTTTTTTTTGTAGTTCGTCTTCCCTTATTTATTTAACACTTTTGTTGCAAATATAATCCAGCGGGTTTTATGCCTGGCGGCAATCTCTTCCAATCAAGTAGACAAAAGTAAATTAAGTAGGTTGCATAAATCATTCAAATGACTATCCATCTCCACGAAATCCATAAACACATACGTGAGCATATGCCCACGAGCCCCACAAAGACGGACAATCACCCCAAACATTATTTTCATATAAAGTGAGATATCATCAATCAAAAGAAAAGGAAGTGATGGGGGAAAGGAAAGGAAAAGAAAAATCGGGAATAAATCACGTTATTTTACTGACTAGAAATTAAGTTTTTTCAGTCACTTTTTAAAGCATGCCAAGGACGGAACGAGTCTTATATCGATTTGTAACTGATTCCAGAGTCTCATTGCATGGACAGTAAAGGACGACGTAAAAAAGACGAGCGGTGAACTGGAAAGGCCAATAAACAATCTTTAATTCCCTTAGTAAATTTTCTGTAATTTTTCACCAAATATATTTTTCCAATAAATGCAAACTCGAGGTGGTTACTAATCTTGTGGGCACATCCATCACCTTCCTATCTTTATACTCTACTTGTATATATTTATTTTATAATTGTTTTAATCAGTTAATAATAATGATTTCAAATCCTGAGTTAGAGCGCCCTTGAGGAGTGCTCTCTAAACGGGGCTATATAAATCGTTCTTTTTGTCATTATTATAGTTCAGTTGTAGAAAAAAGCGACAGGGGACATAGTATTTGTAACACTTTATGCAATTTACATCAACTGTTTTTTTTTGCGGGGACATTTATCCCTCCTCCCTTTGCACTGTCTCTAGGGACGAATAAGTTTCCCTTGTGCGATCCACTCGTAAAAAAATATAGTCATGTTTTATGAAATAGCTGTACACGGGCGGAGCCCGTTCTCTGCTAGCGCCACACCGAAATTTTAATTGCATAACGGTGACATCGACAGGTGATCAGATAACATAGACATAATAAATGATATATTGAAATAAAACAAAAAAAAAGACTTTTTATGCAGCACACGGCTTTTAAAAATTTAAATAGTCATTAAATTTATCTCAAAATTGGAGAAAGCTGGAAGACTATCCCTGATCATCACAAGACCAGAGCATCCAATGGGGCCGAAGGTAGTCCAAGACATACATGTATGGAGATCATCCGAGATATCGAGATATTCTATTTTCGTTACAGCTCCACTAAATATGGTCTACGGTTTGATGTGTGTGTGGCCACATAAATTGTTATCGGAAAAAGGGAATAGATAAAATGGAATAGGTTGTTGTCGTAACACCCGTCGTCAATGAGTAATTATGAGGTCCCAGCCCCCGCTATATACATGCTATCTTGGTCTAGTTGGTAAAATGCTGGACTTCCACTCGGATGTTTCGGGTTCTATTCCCGATGATACTAAAAAAAATGATTCTAGTCTGGTATTTATTTTTGTCTAGTAACAATACTCGCGTGTATGAGTGTTGTTGAACAAGTGTATTAATGCACCGCGAGTTCCGTACTTTCTCTAATTGTTCTAAATCCTGAAGGATTAATTAATATGGCCAATGGAAATGCTATTTTTCTGCAACGCTCTTCAATATGCCCAATGTCAGGGCACCATACGAATAAATAAACAACGCTGTATCAAAAGTTGCGATACTGATGAAACATGATAAGATATTACTGTCCATCTTGGCGTATGGGAGTAAAGCTTGGACATGGAAGAAGAAATATCAAAAGTAAAATGATTGTTGTGGAGCTACGTGTAGCAAGTTCAAGTTTATGAAGTGTCAGTGTTGCGGGTTGATCCCCGCTGGAACCCAGTCTGAGTTTCACTTAGGGCTCGTTAAAACATCTTTCTGATTGGCTGGAAGAGATTGCCATATGGCAATAAGCTCACCAGGTTAAAAACATGTATGGTAAAAGACGGAAGGAAGCCAATCGGAGAAGATAGAATATTGTACATGACGAGGTATAGGAACGTGGAGAAGGCAATAGTGTACTTAGAAAAAAAAAGTTTGGAGATCTCTTATCTCTGCCTATCTCGTAGGAGCATAGAGAGCTCTCGTATATGGATAATTGATAAGTGAAAAAATACTAGAGACAAGATTTATTTTTTTGTGAAAATGGACTTAAGTTAAATTGCCGAAACCGATTTAATATTTTTTTTATAAAAAATCAATTTTAGGAATACTTCCCAACTTTCCCAGTAATCCATTAAAAAAATCCTTAAATTTTGACAGTTTAATTTGAAATATGTCAATATCCCTTCATTCTGAAAATTCTTTCAATCAGTATAGTACTAAGAGGTCTGTTTTCACGTAACTAATTGATAATAAAATCCCCCTATAAACATATTGGATATTTTTGGAAATCGATTTGTTGAGATTGCCGATATTTATTCCATACTCTGTCGAGCTATACAAGTAAACGTATTGCCGAGTGGATGAAATATTTAATTTGTACTGTACTATTATTTTCGTAATACTATCAAATTGGTATGGTGAGGTGCGGATAGATGATTAGAGACAGCCCCGTATCATCAATCAACTGTGCATATTGTTATTTTTTTTTAATAATTTTCAGTCGTGTCCTTACTTATGTATTATTTCAAACGCTTTGTTATGTTAATTTGTCTTTTTATTTGGATTTGTTGATTAGTTATAAATGATTTTTGTTTTCGTAAGATAATTTTGTAAAAAAATTAAATAAAGCACAAACTACTTTTTTTAAGAAATATTTTGTTAAACTACATTGTACCGTTGATGAAAAATAAAACAACAGGTCCTTCAGAACCTGCCTCAAAGTTCCTGCGGGAGTTACAGGTTTATCTAATTGCTAGGAACATTAAACGTCAATATTTATAGATAGCTCACGGTACCTTAAATGAAATAATGTACACTAAGATCTAAAAGGTAACGGTCTGATCAAGTAACAGCGTGTATTAACAAGCATTACGCCAGTCAACCCCCTCGTATTGTCAAGCAATGTTACAGTTAAAATTTGATACATCTATCTATCCTTATAAATATGTCAACAAGAGCCGTCAGAAGACGTGTTGTTTCGTTTTATTTTGAAATGCTAAAATATTGAACAGGTTGCTATTATCAAGTTGTTTTCAAAAGAAAGGAAAAGCCCAGTCGTCATTAAAAGCCATTTAGATGCTGACGTAAAATTTCAGAATATAACAATGCAACACGTCTTCTTTCGGTTTTAGTTGACCTATACAGTCTGCCCAATAGACAAGGTGACTGATTGTATTTTCACGTAAACCCCAGCGCCCTCTGTGGTTAAATAAATGAGTTAACTAGGGACACATTTTGACTATCTTCCGTAAAAGTTTCAAAGCGCTAGCATCGCTCGTTCATTTGTAGTGACGTAACAATCTACAGTGCTTTCTGAGCATCGGTCGGAAAAGGAAAAATGGAGTAACATGCCAACATTGAATTTTGTTTTGAATTGGAGAAAAAAAGAGTCACAGAGACTTTTAAAATGATTCGATTTATGGTAGTGAAGCAATGGGTCTTAAGAACGTTTTTAAGTGTTATGCAAGATTTCGTGACTGTAGAGGGAGAGAGCATTAAAGATGATTATTGACAGTTCGAATTGAAGAAACGTTCGAAAAGTGGCTGAAATTCTTCGAAATGGTCGTTGTGCGTCTACTAGGCTCATCGAGGAAGTCACTAGGATTCCTAAATCTACTGTCCATCTCATTTTAACGGAAAATTCGGGCGAATGAAAGGTCACACACTGACGACCAAAAAGTTTGCAGAGTAGAGTACTGCAGGACATGAAAAGAGCGGCTGATAAAGATCCAGACTTCATGTCAAGCATTGTAAAAGGTGATGAAACATGGTGTTTTCAGTATGAGCCACTTACAAAGCGCCAGAGATACTGGCACTCATGTCGGTTTTCCAGAGTGGACACCATCGCGGAGTATTTATTGTATCCCCATTACGGAATTTTATAAATTACAATTTACACACATGATCACTTACTACATCGTTTACATGTCCTGTACATATTTTTTACACACATGATCACTTACCACATCGTTTACATGTACTGTACATATTTTTTACACACATGATTACTTACCACATCGTTTAAATATACTGTACATATCTTTTACACACATGATCACTTACTACATCGTTAACATGTAGTGTACATATTTTTTACACGCAGGATCACTTACCACATCGTTTAAATATATTGTACATATCTTTTACACACATGATCACTAACTACATCGTTTACCTGTACTGTACATATTTTGTACACACATGATCACTTACCACATCGTTTAAATATTTTGTACATATCTTTTACACACATGATCACTTACTACATCGTTTATATGTACTGTACATATTTTTTACACCATCATCACTTACCACATCGTTTAAATATACTGCACATATCTTTTACACACATGATCACTTACTACATCGTTTACATGTACTGTACATATTTTTTACACACATGATCACTTACTACATCGTTTACATGTAGTGTACATATTTTTTACACACATGATCACTTACCACATCGTTTAAATATATTGTACATATCTTTTACACACATGATCACTTACTACATCGTTTACCTGTACTGTACATATTTTTTACACACATTATCACTTACCACATCGTTTAAATATACTGTACATATCTTTTACACACATAATCACTTACTACATCGTTTACATGTACTGTACATATCTTTTTTTATTGTTCGTGTCGTATTTTTGGAAGTAAAAAAACACCAAGCCCCGCAAAACAGTTTATTTCGTTGCATCCTTCAAATTACACCAAAAAATTACGTCAAACAATTTGGGTGAAACATGTTTGATAGCTTCTGTATTTAATGTATTATCTGCAATTAATGTGTTTTAGAAGTGTTATTTAAATATAATCTGTACATACTATGTTGCTATCAATAAACCTATTATTTATTTATTTATTTATGTGCTAAACCTTTCATAATAATACGCATTCAGCACGTTTAAAAGGAGGTCCACATAAAAATGTCACCCTAAAAACATCTATCAGTGAAATACGTTTTCCGAACAGTCTATTTATAAAAAATAATTATATTTTTATCTACGCTCAAGTTTTTTTAATTTTATGAAAAATAGTCGTTTTCTCTTAATTTTAAAGTCTCTCCACGATACGAATATAGTGTTTAAAAATTACCTGCTCTGGTTTCATTTGATGATTTCTCCAATGGTGGCACGTGCCTTTGTTTCCAAAATATAAATTATATACCGAGAAAACGTAATTAAAATTTATTTTTATAAATTTTACTCGAACAGAAAATTGTTTACTCGTAGTAATATTAAAAAAAATTGACTGTCTGATAAAATTTTTAACTTTAAGAATATTTTTTTACCGAAAAATGAATTGAATAATTCATCAAAAGTTTCCACTATAACATTGTGCAACTCTATATAAGAATATTTAATAACTATATTATTCCACTAATTGTTCCACATAAATTTCCGCATCAAGTGTTTATACCTCCTATCCCAAGGCTATCTTCAGTATTACTGATCCAGATTTGTTATAAGGGCAGTACTTATACGAGTACATATATCACATTACTTTTTAAACGGACCACTCACAGCAAAAGTTTTGTATTGTATTACACTTTCATTGTATATTCTTGCGGGCTTATTGTCATGTGCCAATCTCTTCCAGCCAACCAGAAAGATTTTCAGCGTCTTTCCGATCATTGACTAGCGCTACGCTCAAACAGAGATTGTTTATTAGCCTTTTCGGTTTACAGCTCTTCTTTTTTTTACGTCGTCCTTTACTGTTCATGCAGTGAGACTCTGGAATCAGTTACAAACCAATGTTAGACTCGCCCCATCATTGGAATGCTTAAAGAAGCAACCGAAAAAACTCTTAATTTCTAGTCCTTAATATAACGTGTTTCATTCCTGATTTATTTTCCTTTCTTCTCCACCATCCCTTCCTTTTCCTTTGATTGATGATATCTCACTTTATATGAAAGGGAATGACTGTTCGGGTGATAGTCCGTCTTTGTGGGGCATTTATTCACATACGTGTTCATCGATTTCGTGGGGATGGATAGTCATTTGAATGTTTTCTTACGACCATGTAACTTGCTTCATGCACTTTTGTCTCGTTGGTTGGATGAGATTGGCAATAGGTCCGCTAGATTGTATTGGCAATAAAAGTGACGAATAAATAAATAAAAATGATGATAAAGTGGCCTTAAGTGAAAACCAGATGAAATCCTTTTAAAACAAATCTGGGTTCTATCGGGATATGAATCTGTATCCTCCGAGCTGGGAGGCAGGCGCCTTACCAACTGGCCACGGAGGCCGGTTTGTTATGAAAGCAGTACTTATATATCAGATTGGTGGGACAAATACATTTTTCAACGGACCACCCACAGCAAAAGTGTGTGGTGCAGAAGAATGACCAGGTCAAAATTAAGGTAGATAAAGGTATTGCATCTTGCCAGGATGTTGAACTGGAAAAACGACACTGCAGACATACAAAATTGGTGACATATTTACAGACGGCAAGACTTATCTTGGTTCGTAGTGACGATAGAAGAATACGATACTTACGAGTTGTAGGTCTTGGTATGAACTCGTACACGGCAGTAAACCCACTGTATTCGATGTTGTCATCAGAATGGAAGTGCAGCCAGAGGTAGCGTCCTTTGGACTGCAGGATGTCAGGGAACTCCTTGCCACAGAATTGGCCTATCAGAGGGGAGTATCCGTGGGCACCGTCTCGAACCTGGGGAAGAGGTAAAACAATTAATTAACATTATTCTATTCGTAATTTGATATTACCCTATATACGAGTATTTTAAAGGCGTATGTATTGAGAAGCGTATTGTGCGATGATAATCTAAACTTGAAACTTCGACAACGGTTAGTCTAATGCTACGTTTGGTCAGTGTTATTGCATGTAGTGGAATCATGAACCCTCAAAGTAAATACTCGTAGTATGAACCGAATGGAAGTATTCGAAATGTGGATGCACTGGAGAATGCTACGGATACCCTGGACGGATATGGTCAGCAACACAAGGGTTCTTCAAAGAGCCGAAGTTGATGGAGAGTTGCTGACTAATATTAAAATCCGAAAGGTGTCCAACTTGGGTCATGTACTTAGAGGAGCAAAGTACAAATTACTGCACCTGATCATCCTAGGCAAAACAGAAGGCCGACGAGGTGTTGGCAGGAGGCAAATCTCCTGGCTCCGCAATAAACGTGATTGGACTGGCATAAAGGGCGTTGGAGATCTTTTTCGGGGACAAAGATATCTACTCTCAAGTGATATTCAACATTGGGGGGGACCTGACATGATACTGAGAAGATGAAGAAGATGTAAAATATGGTACGTAGTGAGATGTTTTGCGGTAGTCAACCGTATTGGCTAGTCTGTTAGTTAGTTATCACTAATAATGTGAGCTTGTATGTATTGGGTGTTAACATAAGTTGTGTCCGTTTTTTTTTCAATTAAAAAATGAGCACTAAAAGTAAAACAAAATGGTTAATGTTATACGTCATTCGAAAGAAAATGTTTTGCTCTACAAGATATTGTGTTTGCTTTTACGTTATATATATTATTTTATTTGATTACAAGCCTTCAAAATGGAATGGAAATTAGACGAAAGTGAGCATTTTCGACACCTCCTTCTGTTCGCGTTCAATCGAGGGAATAAAGCTGCCAACGCTGCTCGCGATACTTGCGAAGTGTACGGTGAAGATGCTATGAATAAAAGAACAGCTCGTCGATGGTTTTTGCGTTTCAAAGACGGTAATTTCGACCCGAAATACATGGACCGTTCCGGACGACCAGTGCACTTCGATGAAGACCGCTTAAACCATATTATTCATAAAGATCCCCTTCAAACATTTTTCATCACCGTTTTTTTTTTCATCACCATTTTCAAACCATTTTTTATCACCATCACCACCGGAAAATAAATAAATAAACATTGATTTTTGTTGTTTTCACTCAAAACATGTGGAACCTAAGCGCCGAACTTCTGGACTTTTCCTATTGATTTAAGATGGCGGCATACAGTCATGTGACTACAATTCATCTGCTCAGCCAATTCTTTGTGGTTTAAAGGGGATCTTCATGAATAATATGGTTTAAGCGGTCCTCATCGAAGTCCACTGGTCGACCGGAACGCTCCATATATTTCGGGTCGAAATTACAGTCTTTGAAACGCAAAAACCATCGACGAGCTGTCCTTTTATTCGTAGCATCTTCACCGTACACTTCGCAAATATCGCGAGCAGCTTTGTCAGCTTTATTTCCTCGATTGAACGCGAACAGAAGGAGGTGTCAAAAGTGCTCATTTTTGTCTACTTGCCATTCCATTTTGAAGGCTTGTAATCAAATAAAATAATATATGTAACGTAAAAGCAAACACAATATCTTGTAGAGCAAAAAAAATTCTTTCGAATGACGTACAACATTTACCGTTTTGTTTTAATTTTGGTGCTAATTTTTAAATTGAAAAAAAAAAAAACGGACTCAAATTATGTTAACACCTAATGCATAATACGGCTATCAAATTTTATCAGGATCTGTTACGTCACGAGCTAAAGCGCGGGTAAAAGTATTCGAAAAGCTCGGGCAAAAAAATGTTTCGATGGGATGAGGAACATTTTGATTTAATCAAGTTTTTGTATGTAATGGGCAATCTACCCACACTAGGATGATTTGTGCTACCAAATTTAAGTCATTATGAAATTATATGAGTAAACATAATAACACCGTTTTTTTTAAATGACAATTCTAGACAATTTAAAGTTTCAACTGATCGAGCTTCAAAAAGTTAACGATCGATCTGTAAGTAAAAAAGTTCCACGAAGAAAGAAGAAACGTAACATTCATTGGACGCGGTTAAGATATGACTTTTAGGAAATCAAATCTGTCTCGCAAAGGACAACCGAAAAACACATGGTGGATACTATAGACTCTTTAGTTCAATCATCCAGACTACACTCGCAACCGGGATTCCCCAAAATACTTATTCAGTAAAGGTGACTAGCCGCCATTTATTTATTTATTTATTTTTTCAAAACAGGCTTAGCCCAATTACTTTGAAAATACAAGATATTAAAAAAGAAGAAAAATTACATAGAAATTTTTTTTTAAATTATTTAAAATAAAAAATAATGCATATGCATACAAACGAGTATATCCCCACATATATTCAGTCACTTAAGTATGTTGATGAGTGCTTTCTAACGCGGTCAATCTAAGAAGAAAATTTACTTTGGTTTTTGGTAATGTGATATGAAATATGTCAATATCCGAAGCAGTCCCGTTCAGAAGAGTTAAGGCCCTTCCAACAGGCATAGCGGCTGGAAGACCCGTTCTGGCGTATGTTATTGAGAACAGTTCTTGCCGGCGCAGTCTAGTGTAATTGTTAGGAACACTTAACGCTAATCTTTGTAGTCATGCTGGACAGCTCACAACTCCTCGAACGAGTTTGACAACGTATACCAGGGGACGCAGATCTCTTCTTACGCTCAAGGAGTTATACCCGAGCATGCCCAGCAGAAACTGAATAGAATAAAGCCACGGATAGACACCGAACTCTCTCATATAGAGATATCGTAGATATTTTTTTTGTACTTTCTCCACCATGAGCGAGTTCTGCGCCCCCACCGGGCTCCAAATACAAGCATTGCTTTCTAGTTTGCAACGGATCAATGAATTAAACAATGTTTTGAGCACCAATTGATTTTCAAACGACTTAGAGATTCTCATTAAAAATCCTCGAGTTTTATAAGCTGAGTTGCACATAACTTCTATGTGAGGAACAAACGCGAGATTGCTGTGGAACAAGACACCCAGATCTTTAATATTATCTGTGCGGGGTATAGATTTTAGTGTACATCTATGGAATTTTAAGACGTGTGAGAGATTATACGACATAATTTTGCACTTTGATGCATTGAAATATAATTTATTATTGTGGCTCCACTCACAAACGTTGTTAAGATCTGACTGTAGGTCTAAGCAGTCGGTATAAGAACGATTTTTTTTTTAAGATTTTGAGGTCATCAGCAAATAGAAGAAACGTGGATTTTTTTATAACTCTACCTATATCATCAAATAAATAATAGGTTTATTGATAGCAACATAGTATGTACAGATTATATTTAAATAATACTTCTAAAACACATAAATTGCAGGTAATACATTAAATACAGAAGCTATCAAAAGGTCTGGGCTCATCTAATAGCATCCCCTCGGCCAAGATACACCCCACCAATATAGAGCGAACCCAGCCACGGGGACACCAGATGTTTTTTAGCTCACACCCTTGAACACGTAGAACAAGAATATATATAAAAAATAAAACAGAAAATAAATAGATGACAAAAAAAAAATACATTCAAGAAAGAAGACACTAAAAGGTCCGGGCTCATTCCACAAACATTCCCCCGGCCGAGATACACCCCACCAATGTAGGGCGAGCCCGACCGCAAGGGCATCAGGGGGCTTTCATCCCACACCCCCGCATATCTATATTAAAGAATAAATAGAAAAAACAAAAAACAAAAACGTATGGCAGAAAACAAAATAAAAAGTAAACCCACATATACCACCTCGGGCTAACTGTCAGCAAGAGCGAGAAAAAAAAAGAAAAGAAAAGCCTCAAAGGAGTCCAAATTTTACATAATGACAATTGGGAAGTAAGATAGTTGAGACAACATTGAAATAGTTAGGCAGTAATACATTGAAATAGATAAGCAGTTTTAAAAGAATTAATGAGGAAATAATGCACAAACACGTATGCACAATCCTCAATTCACCACCAGCGAAAATAAAGAAAATAAGAAAAGAAAAGCAAACAAGAGACCCATTAACCACTGAGAAACCCATTAACCACCCAGAAGATAACGCTTTCGAGCATCTCTGAAGGTATAACTATTAGCAGTGGCCCGTCCGCAAACAACACATGACAGACACTTATCATTCTTATTATATTAAACCATGGTTTCAAAGAAATAGATTACGGAAAAAATACTGTCATATTTTACAAATAAGGTTTTGTTTTTAAAAATCCTTTTTTTTTAAGAAATGACCATATTTGGTTGATAATTTCTTAGTTCACTTCAAGAATAAATTATGAAAAAAAAAAACATCGATTGTCCGCATTTTGAATTCTACTGTTTTATATTCCAACAAAGGATAAATTTACAAATCAGGAATCTTCATTTATGAATATATTAAAATACATAAATAATATAAATGAAAATCAAAAGTGACGACAGACGGCCTTCGAAACAAATTCAATTTCGGATAAAATCCTCCAAACAATAAATGCCGAGAATATAATAAGAATACTTCTTGGGGCCACTCACAAAAGTGCGTAACTCCTCTTTAATTTCTTTGGAGTTACTAACGTTTTTTTTAACGGCAATCCGCCTACCAAAGGGTTTATGTCATTGTATAAAGGTTAGTAATATTGAATAATTTTAATTACAATTTCGTTGAATGCAGTATAATCTAGCAAGATTTTTGCCATTTGGCAATCTCTTCTAATTATTTTTAAGACGTTAAAGTGCCGTTTAGAGAGCAAACTCCCGCTGGATCCCGCAGGAACCCAAAGTTCTTTTAAAAAGGATTCCAGACTGGTTTTCACTTAAGGTCTCTTTACCACCTTTCTGATTGGATGGAAGAGATTGCCACATGGCAATACTCCAATAAGGTTATACTGTTTACAACGAAAGTGTAATATAATACAAACTCTCATGTTCATTTACTTGTTTATTATAAATTTTGATAAAACTTCCCAAAAAAGGTTGCCTTCTGATGCTTTCTAAAGCTGTAAACGCTACCCATAAACCTAATGCATAGGAACAGACCATCTACCAATAGTGCCATATATCAAATTTTGTGTAAACTTATGAATTCTCCTCAATGCCTTTTTGTCATCAGTCAATGTTTCCGTGAATGTGCTGTAGTACAGTGTTTCTCAAACTGTGTTCCCTGAACCGTTTGTTACTGGGTCGCGTCCAGAGAAAATAATTGTGTAAATAATAGCAATTATGCATTCAAAAAGCTCATTTGTTTTGTAATTTATATTTTGTTATTGTATTTTATCAAAATTAACAAGTATCTATAATATCTATCAAAAGTATATGAATAACAAGACAAATAAAAAAAAGTTATTTAAACCGAATATCCTTAAGTTTATGGATTTGGGTTTATTGCCTGTTATTTGTCTTGTCTACAGTAAACTGGGCTTTTGACAGTATCTTACTGACGTTATATACACATGAATAAAATAGGTTGATGCTTTTTACCTATTGGTAATAATTTGGTAGACTTTTTACCTATTGGTAAGTTAAGTTGTGAGACTTAAAAATGGGTATGTCGCATTTGAGTTAATAGATACACGTACATTATTAGCTCATGTCACTATCCCCCATACATTCATCAAAAACTTATTATTTTCTCCGATCTGGCGACAGCAGAATTCCTTGTATATCAACGCATAACATCGTTGTTGGGCCTCGTTTCATAGTCGAGAATCCCTCGCTATTCCAACGCCAATTCAGTTGGAAAGCGAAGCTGTGCTGTGGAGTTTTTTAATTTTTAAAATTTTTCTCACATTTAAGTAGTTCAGTTCAATTCGATCCTACCTCCACCCACGCTGTTGTGGGGGACAAAATAAGTCTCTATCCATGCTTCTTTAAGTAAGTGAGTCTTTGCACACCTGCAAACTCACCGGTCACACCACCGTACTGGATCCGATAGCACCACGAAGTGAGAAGATCGACGAGTATGCTTTTTATTTTTTTGTTTTGAATGAATAGATATGACCAAAGTCATTGGTATCCTTAATCCTCCGAATACTAAATTAAACAAATAACTGTGTCATTAGAAGGAAGTAACACAGTGCGGCGTTCGAACCGGCAAATTTCTGCACGGAAGCTCAGTATGTTACCACGTGGCTAAGGACCTCACGCATTACACATCTTACGCATCACCTATTGAAGTTCACTTTGCTTCTTCTTTGGAATGATCTTCCTGGTTCTTCTTTCTTCGTGCAACATCATTTAAGAATAAACTTAAGAATTATTTTATATCTTAAAATATTTTCTTTCATTATTTCCCACACAGTTCCCTTTCTTCTTTGAGATTTATCTTTTATGTTATTTGCGTTAGTTAATTTTTGAAATTTTGTTTTCATACGCTATGTTAAACACACAGTAATGAATATCGATAATAATTATAAAACAAAACTGGTTGATTGGAAGAAATTGTTTTAAAGAAATAAATCCACCCGACGTACTACCACGAAATTATCACATAAATATTTAAGAGTTAGCAAATATATTAAAAAGAATTCTGTTTCAACCAAAAATTAATTTAAATCCGTTCTCTCCGTTTTGAAATCATTTTTAATGAATTTCACGAAAAAATCCTTGAAATAAAAAATTTACCGATTCACAGATATTTAAAGTTTGAGAAGCGTTACTATACTGGTTTGATGGGTGCTTTTATATTCATGAAGTTGTTGTTTTAGAATTGTGTTTATGTGTTCATTTACTTTTATATTCATGAAGTTGTTGCTTTAGAATTGTGTTAATGTGTCCATTTACTGTTATATTCATGAAGTTGTTGTTTTAGAATTGTGTTTATGTGTTCATTTACTTCTTTTTTTCTAGTTTTGTCCCAAATCTTGACTTGAACTCTA
The DNA here is from genome assembly GCA_949825065.1 of Odontocerum albicorne. Classification (NCBI taxonomy): domain Eukaryota; kingdom Metazoa; phylum Arthropoda; class Insecta; order Trichoptera; family Odontoceridae; genus Odontocerum; species Odontocerum albicorne. Next base: position 7,502,163 of record OX463862.1, read on the forward strand.
ATGGGATCAGTTCTTGTCTGCTCGCTGTAGTTTGAACTTTCTTGAATATCCTTCTGTATTATATTCGAAGCTTTCTTCGCTGCCGAGACATCTACGTATATCTAGTTAGACTTCATTGATTTGGTAATTGATGGAAGCCCAGGTTCATAGTTAGACTGACAGTACGATTTTTAGGCCTTCTTAGATTCTTATACCGTTTAGGTCCTCTTCATAAATACTTCTTCTTCCTGGCACTGTCCCAACTCTTTGCCTAGGTAGGCTGTTGGGGTTGGCTTTTCTTGTTCTCAGGCTGTATATTCTTCGGTTCTGGGTATCGCTTTCATCTAGGCTGTTTCTCTGCAGGATTTTGGAGCATTGAGTCATCCAGGAGTTATTTGGTCTTCCTCTGGACGGCTGTCGAGGAAGATCCACAGACATTGCCTGATTTACAGTACGGTCTGGTGGTCTTCGTCTTATGTGCCCGTACCGTCTCAGATGTCACTCTTCCCGCTTGCTATTTATGTCAGTGCTACCACGAATGCGTGAGCTCTTAACTTTATCTTTCAATGATACTCCTGCCGGCCACCTAAGTGTTCGCATTTCTGCTGTTTCAAGTTGCCTAGAGTAGGAGCTGTACATAGTTCAGCATTCTGACCCATACATATTTGCGGGTCTAACGATAGTCTAGTATACCTTTCCTTTCAGTTATATAGTCATTTTTGGGTCACACAAAACTCCTGTTACCGATCTGAATTTCATCCATCCCAAACTTATTCTATGGTCAACATCCGCGGCGCACCCTCCGTCTTTGTGAATGAGTGAGCCCAGATACTAAACCTCTTCACACATTCTGATATCGTTTTTTGACATCTTATATATTTGAAGCATTCTTTATCATTGTAACATTTTAAAACTTCAGGATCTTTACTGTTGATTTGCTGGTTGACAAGGAAACAGTTTTATAGCTTGTCGAATAGCTCCTGATAAAAACACATGCAACCTTTTTTAAATTCAAATGTGTCGATAGCAATCTGCTAATGACAGTTGGACGTTGATATTCTTTTATCGTGAGAATACAACAATTGGGTAAACTCACTCTGTGGTTTGAGAATATCGTGAGAATACAACAATACAACAATTGGGTGACTCACTCAGTGGTTTGAGAATATCGTGAGAATACAACTTTTATCGTGAGAATACAACAATTGGGTAACTCACTCTGTGGTTTGGTAGATATTTATAATTTACATATTATTGAGTTCTGGAGAGTTCTTCTTTGGTATTTCCTCAACTTTAGGTCTTGACTTGGAGACTGTTTATTTCATTTATATTTTATCTAATTATTTTTTATTTTCGCATTAGAAATGCAAAGAGAACGATCTGAGTATGAATGTTGCAAAATCCAAAATAATGATGATAGGAAAGGGTGAAAGAAAAAGTTAATGCGACATATGAGTGAATACTGAAAATTTGGAGCAAGTTGAGAAATTCTAGTATTTGAGAAGTATTTTCTCAGATGATGTTAAGATGGATATCTAACGGTGTGTAGCGATAGGAAACAAAGTCAAAACGGCGTCTTTAACCCTGAGAGCGCTACGAGAAAAAAATATAATTGTCTATCTAGTGCTGAGATATATTTACGATTCGGACGTTCGTGATAAATATTTATTTTAAACAACAAAATACAAATATTTTTACAACATAAATATATTTTAGAATATGTACCCTTGTATTCTAAATGAATGATATTCATTTAGAATACAAGGGTAGAACAAATTTCTTCCACTGCTATAGCAGTGCGCCGATCTCTCAGGGTTAAACGGCAGTATGTAAATTGTTGTTTTATTAGTATTATTATTTATCTTGTAATTTATTTAGTTCAACGCTGTTTATTCCACTTTATAATAACGGTATAACCCTACCGGTTTTAAGGTGTTCTCATCATCATCAGGGAGCACAAACAAGATTTGTTTCTACTCACCTGATGATGAAGTGAAAACCTTGAAACCGGTAGGGTTATACCGTTTTATAAAGTGGAATAAACAGTGTTGAACTAAACAAATAACAATGTTTTTATACCTTCAGTGTTAATCCCTTAACTATAAATAACACATTATTTATTTAATTATTTGTTGAAAAATAAACGATATTTAGTTTCTTTTCCATGTCACACAATCAAAAAACAAAAGACAATTTAACAACGTCTTTAAAAAAACACAGTTTATGATGCCCAATAGATCTTTCTAAATATAAATCATAAACATACTGCATACTTTATAAAACGTTAATTAAAAAATAAATCCCTCAACAATGAGAGACTTATGAAATATAACTTATACTTAAAAATAAAAGCTCTTTCAAGATGATATTTTTTTTAACCTGGCGAGCTTATTGCCATGTGGCAATCTCTGCCAACCAACCAGAAATATGTTGTCATAAGCCCTAAGCGTTAACTAGACTGGAATCCTATTTTTTTTAATCTGTGTTCCAGCGGGGATCGAACCCGCAACCACCGGATCGGCAGACAAGTGTCTTACTACCAGGCCAAGTAGGTCGTCAAGGACAAATATTATAGGTCGGATATTAAAGGACAAATAAAAATCATTTTCAAGAGGATATTATAAGACAAATAAAAATGTCTTTCAAGAGGATAATATATGACAAATAAAAATCTCTTTCAAGAGGATATTATAGGACAAATAAAAAAAAAAACTATATTTGCAATGAACTGAAATAAACAATTTCCCATTTAAGGCGTATTATTAAACACAATTGGCACATACGTACTTTGGTCAGTAAGCCGTCGATTTATTTGGTAAAATACAGTCGCGAAAATTCGCGAATCATGTGAAGTAAATGTAAATATCTGAGAAGTCTGCAATCATGCCAAATCTTCGACAGTTAAAAGTGTGAGATTATTTCAACCCCCCTCTCTCTTGTTTCTGTCAAGAGTCTATTGACACAGCCTCCCAAGGGAGGGATGCGGTCTCAAATTTACAAGTAGATAACAAATAAAAGCACAACGCAAACAATAAACGAATTAATTAGACGAGAAAATTAAATTCAAAACGTACTGAAAGTATTTCCCTTTAAAATTTTCATTTCCGCTTTGTAGAATTAGAGCTCGGAAGTTTAACTTTACATATTTCTAAAGTTTTCATTTTATATTAAAAAATCGGAGTATTATATGTATTTTTTTTTTCAAAATGAATAGTAATAATTTATGAAACATAGAGACAGAAAACAACAACATGATAAGAAGTTACAAGAACAAAATTTAAAGCTAAAAACCATGCAGTATCCGCGGTATACACGTCATCAGTATACACGGACGTCATCAGTTTATATCAGTATACACGGACCACCTGAAACTCCAGAGAGTTCAGAACAAGGCATTCAAGATATCTTTTAACACCCATCCCAGAACAAACCTTACCCGACTTCACGCCGAACAGCGAGAAGAAACCCTACAACACCACATCCTCGCTTGGACCGTGAAATTCTATAAAAACCAACAAAGTCACAGCAATCCCTTAGTCGCTGCCCTGGGGGCTTACGAGAGTAAATCCGACCTACCCTTCCGTTATAAGCACAAGCTCCCGAAGCATTATCTGTTGCCTGACTAGTCCACCTTCAGTATTAGCTGGGACGACCAAGGTCTGAGTGAGTGTGATGGTATACAAGTAGCCTGAACGAGTGGACTTGTTTTTGCTAAATGATTAGTGTAAGAATTGGTATCTAGTTATAAGTAGTATGTAGGTGTTAATTATTTCTAAGATCTCATATATTAAGATTGAATAAATAAAATAAAATGATATGTAAGAAAATAAGATTAAGTAAGTGTATAAAGGATAACATATAGTATGATTAAGATTAGTTAAGTAATAAATTTGTATATAGGTATAGCCTTGACAAATGTTTGTACTCGTACAATAATTTACTTTGTTTAATAAAAAAAAAAAATTGCAGTATCCAGATCATATGTTCTACGTGTGAGCGTTCACAGAAAGGTAAGACAACTCGAAGAGTTTCTTCAGCCCGCACCGCAGAACATCGCATAGACATACGAAACAAAAATCAAGCCTTGAATTCACGTCGTCGTCGTTGCTGGGTCTCTCAGTTAAGGATCTCTTCACCGTTCCAACGCCAATTCAGTTGGAAGGCGAAGCTGTGCCGTAGAGGTTTTTTTTAAGTGAGTGAGCCGTTGCTCATCAGCAAACTCACTTGCCACACCGCTGTACTGGATCTGATGGTATGAAGGGGATACGGTCCGGAGCTACATACGCAAGAACGGGTCTTCCTGCTGCTATGCCTGTTGGAAGGGCTTCAACTTTTTTGAACGGGACTGCTTCGGATATTGACATATCTCATATCATATTACCAAAAGCAAAAGATAATTTTCCATTTTTTGTAACGGTATAACCCTACTGGTTTTAAGGCTTTCACCTCATCATCAGAGGAGCACAAAAGTTTTGTTTGTGCTCCTCAGATGATGAGGTGAAAGCCTTGAAACCAGTAGGGTTATACCGTTACAAAAAGTAGAATAAACAGTGTTTGATAAAACTAATTACAATTTATTTAAACCTGCACAATGTTAATGCCTTAACTATAAATAATATAGAAAATTTTCTTCTAGGATTGGGCTGTTAGAAAGCACTCATCAACGTATTTAAGTGACTGAATATATGTGTTTATGTACGTGTATAAATGTGTGTATGTGTGTATCTATGTATGCATATATACATTTTTTTTATGTTAACAATTTTTGTATTTTTCAATATAGTTGAGATAAGCGTGTATTAAGAAAATAAATAAATAAATAATTACTTATGATGATGATGATGGCCTCAATTCAGCTCACAATAATCCCGCTTAAACTAGCACGAGTGATTTTACTTTTAGTGGATAATGCAACACAATCAGCACGTCTATAAATACAACTCTAGCGATGCAAATTCGAACAGTTTGACATCACACAAGTAAGTATCCAATAATTACTAAAGGGTGCAGAACGATTTCGTTCTCTATATGCAATTTCTCTGTTTATGGCCATCAAGAGAAGTTCCACAGGTCTAAAGCTCCACTCCACACGTCAAACTGACAAAACGAACCCTTGAAGATGCTTGGTGTTATCCAAACGAAATATTGGATCTCGAATACTATAAGAACTACGAAGATGACGTGACGTACTCTCGAATAATATGTCTACTCGTACATCATAAATACCTCGCCGCGAAAATATTAATTAAAACCCAATTATGTTAGTTGATTAAGTGAAAAATTACTTTCTAAGCGAAACATTAATAATAACATTCATAACAACTGTTTCACATTCATAATAACATTCATAATAACTGTTTCACATTCATAATAACTGTTTAGTGAAATATTTGAAAAATAATTGAAATGATAGAAGAGTGTATATGTGAAGTAAGTAGTTACAGGCATTAAAATTGGGTACCATCCCTTATCTGAAAGTTAAGTAAAAAAACAGTTCGAACAGAATTTAGTCTTGTTTGTGCTCCCCTGATGATGAGGTGAAAGCCTTGAAACCGGTAGGGTTATACCGTTACGAAACAGTGGAATAAACAGTGTTTGATAAAATAAATTACAATATCTTTAAACCTCCACAACGTTAATGCCTTAACAATATATAAGTAAAAAAATATAAAATTTTTGATCTCGGATATAATCGGCACTTGTAGATGAAGGTAAAGCTTTGGTTTGGTAATTATTTTCAAACCAAATAAATAATAAACCAAAATACTTAAATACCCCTTTATGCACATGATTCCCAGTTTTTTTTCTTAATAGGCTCAGGTTGATTGTTAAAATCTGAATAAAGCCGAAAGTAAAAATGTGGAACAAGGATTAAAGTTAACCAAATAAAGAGGGTTAAGGGAGGATTTTTTTTTAACAAAAATTGAATATAACAAAGAATGTTCAAATAGGGATCAGATGGATTAAGGGGTCTAGTAACAAGAATACATAAGCAATTTTTTATACAAAACTTTAGAATTATGTATGTATCAATATAGACAGTAAATAAATATTGCTAAAATTTATTAAAACACTTAAAAATAAAAATAATTTCAATACTGTTGATCCGATTTAATGACGGAATTCTCTCACAGAGTCATAAATAATATTTTTCTCTACAACGCCATTTTACGACCAAATGTGTCGACGTTATAACGGACCATTGTTTGTTCGTTTAAGTTAGAAAAACATTTATTAAATTATTTAAGTAATTTGAATAACGTCTCCATTTTAAATTCCAGAATTTATATTAAATTTTTTTTTCCAGAATTTATATTGACGAGTTTGGTGCTATGGTGAAATCTAACTTAAACAAATTGAAGTACCTCAAGGAAGTCGAATTTGCATTCTTCAGATGGTTCGATGTCGAAGTTGTCTCTGAAGTCCAGCTTGATCAGTCTGCCAGGAGGAGCTGAAACAAAAAGAAAAAAAATATTATTTTTAAGCACAATTGCGTGCAGAGGCGACTAGACGCAAAGTAAATATTAAAACAGGGAGTTTATTAAACGAACTATTGACTTCTACTAAAAACACGTGGAATGATTGATGGTCCAGACAATACAGGACTCACGATATATGCTAGTTTGTCTGAATATCGAGACTACATGCTCTGAGTGTGGTTTCATTGATGCGAATGGTAAGGCAATCACTTTTGCCTCGCACCAGAAACACGTGGCATAATTGATGGCCTGGACAACATAGGACTTATAATACATGCTAGTTTGTTCGAATATCGGGACTACATGCTCTGATCACGGTTTGATTGATGCGAATGGCAGGGCAATCATTTTTGCCTCTTACCGGAAACACGTGGCATGATTGATGGTCCGGACAGTACAGGACTCACGATGCATACTAGTTTGTCCAAATATCGGGACTACATGCTTGGTTTGATTGATGCGAATGGCAGGGCAATCATTTTTGCCTCTTACCGGAAACACGTGGCATGATTGATGGTCCGGACAATATAGGACTCAAGATGCATACTACAATAGTTTGTCCAAATATCGGGACTACATGCTTTAATCACGGTTTGATTGATGCGAATGGCAGGGCAATCATTTTTGCCTCTTACCGGAAACACGTGGCATGATTGATGGTCCGGACAATACAGGACTCACGATTCATACTAGTTTGTCCAAATATCGGGACTACATGCTTTAATCACGGTTTGATTGGTGCGAATGGCAGGGCAATCCTTTTTGCCTCTTACCGGAAACACGTGGCATGATTGATGGTCCGGACAATATAGGACACACGATGCATACTAGTTTGTCCAAATATCGGGACTACATGCTTTAATCACGGTTTGATTGATGCGAATGGCAGGGCAACCATTTTTGCCTCTTACCGAAAACACGTAGCATGATTGATGGTCCGGACAATACAGTACTCAAGATGCATACTAGTTTGTCCGAATATCGGGACTACATGCTTTGAGCATGGTTTGATTGATGCGAATGGTAGGACAATCACTATTGCCTCCTACTAGAAACACGTGGCATGATTGATGGCCTGGACAACATAGGACTTATGATACATGCTAGTTTGTCCGAACCTCGGGACTAGATGCTCTGAGAAGGACCTAATTAATGCGAATGATAGGGCGATCTCTGTTGCCTCCTACTGGAAACACGTGGCTTGATTGATGACCGAGATATGGAAATTATAAGTTCTCGAGGTTTAAGGATTTCAATCGCTGCATCAAAAAAATATTTTTTATTAACAATTCTCGCAGTTTGGACGTCAGTCATAGAACAACAGGCATATAAATTAAAATATTTTAATAATTATTAAGTGATAATAGCTATCATAGATATAGCCTGGGTGTTACAGACATCAACAGCAAGATGGAGGAGAGGCGATTGAGATGGTATGGGCACGTTGGACGCAGAGCACCCGATCACATTGTGAACCAGACAATCTCCATGGATCTTCCTCGAATAACAACCAGAGAAAGGCCAAAGAATTCATGGGTGGTGCAAAAAGATAACCTGATGCAGAGGCACGGCTTGGGGGACGTAGTCCGGGACAGAAGAGCATACAACCTGAAGACGAGGAGAGCTGACCCCGACAGTCTTCGCAGACAATGAGTTGGGATGGAGCCAGGGAGAAGAATAGCTATCATATTTAAAAAATATAGATACTCTGAAACACGTTTTGAATATGAGTGTCCAGGGGCCTATCGGTGGGACAGGGTGGCGTTTTCATAGAAGCTAGAAGATCCCTTTTTTCGTGTTTAGTGGTAAATTTACGTTTTTGTCGAGTCGCTGTCTGTGTCTCCTCACAATATGGTATTATTGTTAAAGCAAGAAGAATTAGATCTGGTGGAATGGGCAAGGATTTTTTAAGGTGTCGTGGAAAGGCTTTTTTTCCACCGAAAAGACTCGCTGTTAATTCAAAGAAATTATCAAACTGTCTCAGTTTTTGAAGAAAAGTACGAACCTGGAAATAAGGATTATGTTTCTATGCTATTCCATACAATAACCAATTATTATTCAAGCTTTAAAGACTCGCTGTTAATTCAAAGAAATTAACAAACTGTTTCAGTTTTTGAAGAAAAGTACGAACCTGGAAATAAGGATTATGTTTCTATGCTATTCCATACAATAACCAATTATTATTCAAGCTTTAAAGACTCGCTGTTAATTCAAAGAAATGAACAGACTGTCTCAGTTTTTGAAGAAAAGTACGAACCTGGAAATAAGGATTATGTTTCTATGCTATTCCATACAATAACCAATTATTATTCAAGCTTTAAAGACTCGCTGTTAATTCAAAGAAATGAACAAACTGTCTCAGTTTTTGAAGAAAAGTACGAACCTGGAAATAAGGATTATGTTTCTATGCTATTCTATACAATAACCAATTATTATTCAAGCTTTAAACATAGATTATTTTCCTTTTTTCTTTTATGTATTTTTGAATTTTCAAATATCATAATTGGGAAGGTATCGAATTGTTTTAAATTAATCATTAGTAACGCTTAAAAATCTTTATTAAAAACATATTTGTTAAAATCTTCATTTTCCGATATTATTTGATAGCTATCACTTCTCAATATGATTATATTGACCAACACTTTTGGTGAAGGAATATTCTTCAAAAATAATACATTGATTCTATAATACTACATGTCCAAACCATCTTAACTTACTTTTTATCTTACTCAATACTCGTATATAAACCTTAAGTTCACATTAAACCTTTTTTTATATTTAACCAACGTAAACATTAACTGTTAAAATAAATCAATGCCAAGAACACCCAAAAACCACTTAAATGGCCGAAATTGCGAGTACGTTATAAGAGAATAAAATAAAAACTGGACATATTTAGATTAAACCCAATCTATTGAAATGTTATGCAAACATTTATACAGTTCTTCCTACGTCACGGCCAAACAAATATAAAATAAAAATTCTACCTATGTGACTTATGTCACTTAAATGTGGAAAATATTGAAAAAAAAAAACATAAAAACAATGACGAGTTTCTGCCTCAAGTGAGAATCCGTAATGTTTTGTTACAAAACAAATTATACTTTTCCATAAATATTCCTACTCAAGTAATATTTGTGGAAAAGTATAAATAATTTAGAGATTTCTAGTAAAATAATAGTTTTCCACTTAGTTAAGTTCCAACAGTACCTACAAAGTGAGCACGAACTTACTGTGGAACAAGAACTATTCTTCATGATATCTGTTTTTGTTGGATTTCTATTATCACACATTTCTACTTTCCCAGAAATGTGACCCAAAATATGTTCGAGGATTTCAATATTTTATGGAATAAACGGAATTCTCGCATACGTCACGAGCACAATTTGATTATGTTTTAAAGTTAAGAGGATTTCGAAGAATTCCCCAATTATTTACCGTTTATTCGTAATACATTTATAGAATATTTATATTATGATATATGCTTTTATAACAATGATAATCCTTAAATCCATCTATTTTAATTTAGATCACTACCGATGTTCGACTTTTATAAAGGGGTAAAGCAAGGATGCGTTATGTAACCCATATTGTTAAATATCTACATGTATTCGTGTGTGAAGGAACTACAGAGGGTAATAGGTGGTATACAAATATTAAATTGAAATATAGCGGATTGTTGTCTTTGTCGTTGCTGAATCTCGTAGTTGAGGATCCCCTCGACATTCCAACGTTTATTCAGTTGGTAAACGATGCTGTGCTGTGGATTTTATCTTCTTTTATAAATGACCGTATCCGTTGCACACCAGCAGACTTACCGGCCACACCGCTGTCCTGGATTCGATGGCACACCTGAAGGGAGATGATCGGAGAATACCGACATGTTTTTTTTCTTTATTTTGAAAGAGTCTATCCGCAAAAACAATTTGTCCGTTTCAGGCAAGGGTTCAGTTATTTTCTAACGTTTTGGAACTGTTATAAAACAGTACTTGCACACTAAATATTCACGAGGCTAACTACTCACTCTACTTTAAATATACCAAATAAACAATAAAATACCGCCCCAACACATCACCTCACAGCTCAATGTTAAAATTATAAAATTATTATTTATTCAGCACTACATCAGGACGTGGATAAGAATAAATTATTAATTATTTTATTCTCTCTGTCTACCTCACAAAGGACACTGCGTTGTTATATGTATGAATCTATAAAATCAAAGAAAAAGTATTGCTCTTAATCAACGAAGTATGAATGAATGCATGATAAAGAGGTTTTATAATCTATAAGGGGTTTATTTAAAAAAAAACGAGTATCAAATCAAATTGAGCCCATAACCCCAAGATTGGAAGACATTTTTATTTATTTACTTATTTTCTCAATACAAGCTTAGCCCAATTACATTGAAAAATTAAAAAAATTGTTAACATTAAAAAAAATTACGTACATATATACACATACACATACATACACATACATACACACATATATTCAAAATCACTTAAATACGTTAATAAGTGCTTTCTAACGCCCTCAATCTTAGAAGAAAATTTTCTTTTAATTTAGGTAATATTCGAAGCAGTCCTGTTCAAAAGAGTTAAGGCCCTTCCAACAGGCATATCAGCTGGAAGACCCGTTCTTGCGTTTATCGATCCACCTAACCAGCTAACCAAGCCTCCGGATATTATCTTGTAAGGATAATGCGAATTTTAAACCTCGCAGACTATAAACAGTAAATATACTACCTTGATCAAAAAGTTTTAGGACCGGCAACCTGTGGCGCTCTCAGTCACCCGATTGGAATCCTTTTTTTTGTTAGGTTACCACATCTATCATTGACACTTCCCTCTAAATTTCAGGGTCATAGCTTGACATTTGTAAAAGTTACGCTGTACTGAGTACATCTATCTTTGTGCGTGTTTTCGATTTTTTACAAGTTTGAAAATGGTATCAACGAGTTTGCATTAAATTTTGTGTGAAAAACGGATTAAACGGTCCGCAGACCTTGGAAATGTTGAAGAAGTGTTTTTCGGTGGCACGAACGCTTCAGAAGTGGTCAAGAGTCGGTCGAGGATGACGAACGCAGTGGCAGTCGAAAACCGACGAAAACATCGATAAAATCCAAGAAATGTTGGCCGAAAACCGCAAATTGACCATCAAAGAGCTATTAGAGGACTTGAACATCGTTTATGGATCCGCTCAAGACATTTTGGTTAGTGATTTGGGCCTCAGACGTGTCGCTGCAAAACTGGTGCCGAAATACCTCAATTTCATGCAAAAAAAAAAGGACCGCGTTGAAATCGCGAAAGACATGATTTCCATGAGTTTTTGACCAAAAACAACACGACTGCTATCCAGCAGCCTTTGAATTCACCTGATCCAGCTCCCTGCGACTTTTTCCAGTTCAAACGACTTAAAAAACCGCTTCGCGGAACGCGTTGCAGCACCCGAGAGGATGTCATGAAAAAATCGAAGACGGCTCTGATGGACATATCGAAAATTGAGTACCAGCGGTGTTTCGAGGATTGAATCAAGCGCTGGCGTAAGTGTGTTGCAGTCGATGGGGAGTACTTTGAAGGGGACCATATCGATTTTGATGAATAAACTTGTATTTTCGATTTTATGAATAAAGTCCTAATGAATAAAGTAGTAAGTTGTCTATATTAGTGATAAAGAAAAAATATTTCAATCTTCTAGTGTAGATCGCGCTAGAAGGGGACTTATTATGACCTCCATAACAGCGTGAGTGGAGGTGGGATCTAACTGAACTGAACTGAACTGTCTACATTAGTTTCAAAGGATAATTTTGCTGAAATTGTGAAAATACTGGAGATTTGCCGTGATGATTGAACTCCAAGCCTTAAGCAGCTGTGAGTGAAATAAGCTGCAAGTCATTTTCTTTCACCCGTGACGTCGGATTTTAAGTCCGTCATTATTCTGTGTCTCCATCGGAAGAAGAGTATATTTGGGGAGTTCCTTATTTGTCATTATGTGAAGTCACGTTAATAAAAAGTAAAGAAAATTTCGCTTTTCTAGTGTAGAATGCGCTAGATGGAGACTTATTTTGTTCCCCACAACAGCGTGGATGGCGGAAGAATCAAATTGAACAGTATTACGATTTATAAAGATTGTTTTAATATGAATTCTTGAAAAATTCATTGGTCTAGATTGAATTAATAAAACCAACTTAACGAGGCAACTCTTAAAATCATTATAATTTAATATTGAGTTAATTTTGGCCAATTCACGAATCTGTATACAAGAAAATTAATTTTATTATCAGAAATTCTGAAGTGTCATCAAAGAAAAGGAATTAATATAACAGATAAGTTAATTTTCTAATAAGCCTTGTTTACCTTTGTTTTAGTATTTCAGTGTTAACTTTAGACTTTATTAAACAAGAAATTAAGTTTTCGCGAGTGCAAATTAACGTTCCCACACCCCGGATCCACTTTTTGAACTTATACCCCCTTTCCAGGAATTTAATTGGAAGACAAGGAGAAAATTTCAAATTTACAAAAATGTCAAACAAAGAAGGCATCTGAAGGATGTTTAAATATTTTGACAAATTTTTATTTCGTTCCGCTTTCATTTAATTTCGTGAAATTACGAATTTTTCAATTTCGACACACTTTTTTTTACAGGGAAAGGGATTATTCAATTAATCATTGTTTTTTGCTAAACAATCAACTCATTGATTTAGACAATACTAACTTTACTATAAAACACATAAAGGCATTAAACTGTAAAAAAAACAGATGCGTGAGACTCTCGCGCGGTAGAAGTGAAACTTCTTAGCTCATAGGAAAAGTTGATTTTATGCATTGCTTTTTCCCATTTGTTAACGGAAATGATTATGTGGAACTTAATTTAAGAAAATCTCACTTAATTAAATAAAAAATGGTTATGTTAAATTTAATTCAAGAAAATCTCTCTTAATTAAATAAAAAAAAATGTTTTTTTAGATAAGAAATAATGATAATATTTTTTAATAATATAATACTTACACTTAATTATATTAAATTTATATTTTTTAATATTAAATAAATTAATATTTTTATGTCATTATCAATTATTAAATGAATTATTTTTAAATAATTATTAAATTATTTATTTATTATTATATTATTTTTATAACATTATCAATAATTTTATTATATTACTTTATTAATTAATTATATTATATTTAATTATAATAATATAATTATAAATATTATAATAACATATACATATAATTATAATTATATATTAAATAAAAATTATATATTAAATAAAATAAAATAATTTAATATAAAATAAAATTAATAATTATTAAATATACTAATATAAAAATAATACATAGCAAACATTATTATTTTAAATAATAAATAATAATAATTTGAATAATAAATAAAAAAATTAATAATAATATAATACACTCAATAATATTAAAATAATATTAATTACTACTAATAATAAATAATTATTAAAATTTATGTAATTAATAATAATTTATTAATAAATAAAAAAAATTAATAATAATAAATAATAATTTAATAATAATTTAATGATACTAAAATAATAATACAATACACCGTTTCACTATTCGTGACGTTCAGCCCAATTTGCCCTACCGCGCCTATAGAAGTTTCACTTAAAAAAAACAATCAACAGGGTACCTGATATAATATGCAACATATAGAAATTAAAAAATAAGTTTGAATAAATACTGAAAATAAAGTGCGGGATGCTCTGAGTGCCTTTCAACTGGAAGAGCATGCATGTATCAGACTTTTTCTTTACGCATGGTTGTAGAAAAATGAATAACAAAAAATAAAAAGGCATTGTTGTGCGTATGTGGACTTGTTAAAAGCACATGACCGCGTGATAAGAGGCAAGTAATGGAAAATGTTGAATGAATGCGCTGTTTAATTTAAATAAATACGTGGTATTCCATCATTATATACTGAAAGTAGAGCACGTATAAAAGCGAACGATACCTTGACTAAGTGGTTTATTATCCTTTCAAAAGGGGTAAAACAAGGATGTGTAATACCACCTTAGTTGATTGATATTTCAATAGATTCATGTGTGAAGGAACAACAGAGGTCAATGGGTGGTATACATGGTATTCATTACATATTATAAGTAGAGTATGTGTTAAAGCGAATAGTGCCTTGACTGAGTGGTTAATTATCCTTTGTAAATGAGTAAAACAAGGATGTGTCATGGCACCTAAGTTGATTGATATTTCCATAGATTCATGTGTGAAGGAACTACATAAGTCAATGGGTGACATACGTGGAATTAATTAAATGCCGAAAGTAGAGCGTGTATACGAGTGAACGGTGCCTTGACTGAGTGGTTTATTACCTTTCCTAAAGGGCTTAAACAAGGATGTGTTATGTCACCCAAGTTGATTAATATTTACATAGCTTCATATGTGAATGAACTACATAAGTCAATGGATGGCATATGTGGTATTCATTACATGGCGAAAGTAGAGTATGAATTAAAGTGAACGGTGCCTTGACTGAGTAGTTTATTATCATTTCAAAAGGGTATAACAAGGATGTTTTGTGCCACGTTAGTTGATTGATATTTATATAGGGCATGCATGTGATAACTTGGGTTTAAGTATGTTAATGCAGTGTTTTTAATACCATATATGTAATATATAGAAAATAATGAGCCCACTTTGTTGTTTTTTTGGCGGATGAATTATAAACTAGTACTCTACGACTCGCTATTCTTTTAAAATCATTCATACATACATACCCTTATGCCATTTCTCTATTAGGGTAGGCAGAGAAAAGAAAGCGTCAGACTTTACTATATATAATATATATTATAATAGTATTTGTAGTTTGTTACGTCAATCACTGTTTATTCCACTCTATATAACGGTATAACCCTACCGGTTTCAAGCTTTTCTCCTTATCATTAGGGAAACACAAACAATACCCTTGTTTGTGCTCTTTTGATGATAGGGGCAAAATCTTGAAACCAGTAAGGTTATATCGTTATATAAAGTGGAATAAACAGTGTTTGAGTATACAAATTACAATATCTTTGAGCCTCCACAGTGTTAATACCTCAACTATAAATTATATATTGTAATAGTATATTTGTTTAGTAAGTTTTATCATTCGTTCTACGGGTCCAAATAACTCCGTCTGCTGTTCTTGATCTTACGTTATACGTCATACTTAAGTTCACATTCATTCCAGGTAATTTTATTCCGTGTTTAATCGTCTATTCTATTGTTCCCTACAGAACGCTAGAATTTCTACAGAGTTTATTCAATTCGTTTAAGTCTTTTTTCATAGTCACGTTTCACTTCCATACATCAAAGTTGGCGCTAGAATACTGTCGTGGACGATCATCTCAGCATATATTAATACTATCCGGTTTGAGAATAAATAATTCAATACCACATTACCTATATTTCTTACCACACGCAATATATCTCGTAGCTCTTCCATAGTCCGAGAAAATACTAGCTTAATAGTTGACTTCCTTAACTTCTAATCTTTTGTCCTAATCTTCTCCGCTATCACTATCATGACATCAGCATACATCAATCCGATTACATCCCCATGCTACCATATTTTACCCCCATGGACCTCTGTAGTCCATTTACACATGAATCTATGGAAATATCCAAGAACCAAGGTGATGTGACACATTCTTGTTTCACCCCTTTTGCAACCTTAAACGACTCAGCCAAGAAACCTTAAAAGGATGTAAATCGTAAAAGCTGTATAGTAGAAACTTTAAAAAAATCTGAAGAAATCAGTTTTTTATCCCATTCCCTCAAGAAGTATTGTTTTATTTTTACTTAACTTTTTATAATAACCAAATCAACAAGATTTTTGGACTTTGATTGAAAAAAATAAGCTTTCACTTAAAATAAAAGCTTTTTTATGTTTCAAAACCCATTTTCTAAGAAGTTACATTAATTTTACTCGTATTTAATTTTCAAAGCCAAATTCTTTTTAAAATTAATACAACTCGGTATTTTTCCAAGTGTCATCTTAAATTACAGGCTCTTTTTTTAAATCATTACAGATAAGTGAACGTATTCAACAAAACACCCCCCAACTTGGTGAATGAGATAAATTTTAATTTTCTTTTAACAAGTAATGATTCTGTAAAATATAACATCTCTCTTGGTTGGACTTCTTTTTTTCTAAGCCTGAGATGAATACATTTTGTTCATAATTATTAATAGTATATACTGGATAAAATTTACAGCAGGGCTGGATAACTTTTTATTTGACAATAATTATGTTTTTTTTAAATTTATTGCTATATCAAAATATTTTAAATACTTTACTGACCATAGCCCGATTAGGAAACAACCTGTATTGAGTCGATTATAGAAGATCTATTGTATAAAAAATATTTTTTAATAAAAATAAACAGTATTATATAATATTATCACTCGTATAAAGACTTACGTGTAGAGATCTCCAGTAACAGTGACCTATATAGTGAAGTACGAGCACAAGCTAATAAAGCGACAGCTTTGGGTGGATGCCTGCGGGACACTATATGGAGAAACAAACACATGCTAACCGAAAGTAAGATCAGGATATATAAGGCTTGCGTCCGCCCCATCATGACACATGTGATAGAAGTGAGAGCCGATACCAACAGGACAAAAAACCTTCTCAGAGTAGCAGGAATAAGAATCCTACGCTCCATCGCAGGCAGAATTCTTAGAGATTGGATCAGAAATGAGACGATAAGTCTGTCTGTAGTGTTGAAGACATAGTGAGGTGAGGAAGAAGCCGAATGCACTTCTGGAGAGATCACGTGGACCGCATGGAGGATGTAAGACTGGCAAGGATCGCTAAGACTGAAAACCCTAACAGCAGGAGATTGCCAGGAAGGCCGCCGAAAAGGTGGAAGGACAGCTGGACGTCATCATCTCAGGACAGCCCACCGTCAAAAACAGGTCATACGACCTGAACCAAGACGAAGAGAAGTATAAAGACTCTTTTGGAGTTGTAATTTGTTGACGGATCCAATTATGGTTAACGTCACGAAACAACGTCAGACCTTCTGTAAGAAATATAAGGTTCACAAGAGCCACAGTTTCTCAGTATAATAAAGACAGGTATCATAATGAAGGGCACGTTACGATTGGAAACAGCAGGGATACGGCGGTCAAACGAAGCCTATTTTCAGAAAGAAGGCTAAGATTAAGGTCTCATCCTTTTGAAACCACATCTTCGAATTTACGATGGAAATTTTTGCAATGTCATACTTAAAAACTTTCTCAGTATTTAACTGTAACGCTCTGAATTGCTTGCGGGTGACAAATGGCCTTAACCTTTTGAAACCACATCCTCGAATTAACTCTGGAAATGCTAACAATTTCACACATAAAAACTTTCTCAGCATTTAACTGTAAAGCTCTGAATTAACTGTCATTGCTTGAGTGTGACAAGTGGTCTTATCCTTTTTAAACCACGACTTCGAATTTACTCTGGAAATTCTTGCAATGTCATACTTAAAAACTTTCTCAGCATTTTACTGTAACGCTCTGAATTAACTGTCATTGCTTGAGTGTGACAAGTGGTCTTATCTTGTTGAAACCACGTCCTCGAATTATACTCTGGAAATTCTTGTAATGTCATACTCAAAAACTTTCTCAGCATTTTACTGTAACGCTCTGAATTAACTGTCATTGCTTGCGTGTCATAAGTGGTCTTTTGAAACCATGTCCTTGAATTGTACTCGGGAAGTTCTTGCAATTTCATATTTAAAAACTTTCGCAGCATTTTAATCTAACGCTCTGAATTAATTTTCATTGCTAGCCTGAAGCGTCTGGAAATAAATAAGGAACGATGATTCTGTTACTCAAATCAAACTGTTATCCGTATAATCAAACTGTCACAATTGAGTGTTAGTGAGTGGAGACCATGGAAATGAGCTTCATCTGAAAAGAGTATGTTGTAAAACTCGGAGAACTGTGTAAACTTTTTTGTCGTAAAATCCAACCTGGTAATTGTTCATTCAAATCCTTAATAGGTTAATTAAAAGAGGGATGGAGTTTTAAGTTAGGCAATAAAATTCGCTGTGAGGCACGAGTATAACTACTATATATCAGTAATGTGGATGAAACAAAAGTGCACTATAGTTTAACCCACTCTGTATAGTAAGTGATAAAATTTGCCGCAATGTCGTACGACATATCACTAATGGAGATGAAAAAAAGTGCACTACAGTTTAGCCCACCCTGTAAAGTAAGTGATAAAATTCGCTGCAAGGTCGTAAGCCACATCGCTTATGGGGGTGAAAATAAAGTGCACTACAGTTTAGCCTACCCTGTATAGTAAGCGATAAAATTCGCTGCAAGGTCGTAAGTCATATCGCTAATGGGGATGAAAATAAAGTGCACTACAGTTTAGCCCACCCTGTATAGTAAGTGATGAAATTCGCTGCAAGGCTGTAAGCCATATCGCTTATGGGGATGAAAATAAAGTGCACTACAGTTTAGCCCACCTTGTATAGTAAGCGAGAAAATTCGCTGCAAGGTCGTAAGTCATATCGCTAATGGGGATGAAAATAAAGTGCACTACAGTTTAGCCCACCATGTATAGTAGGTGATGAAATTCTCTGCAAGGCTGTAAGCCATATCGCTAATGGGGATGACAATAAAGTGCACTACAGTTTAGCCCATCCTGTATAGTAAGCGATAAAATTCGCTGCAAGGTCGTAAGCCATATCGCTAATGAGGATGAAAATAGAGTGCACTACAGTTTAGCCCACCCTGTATAGTAAGTGATAAAATTCGCTGCAAGGTTGTAAGCCATATCGCTAATGGGGATGAAAATAAAGTGCACTACAGTTTAGCCAACCTGTATAGTAAGTGATGAAATTCGCTGCAAGATCGTGCCATATCGATAATGGGGATGAAAATAGAGTGCACTACAGTTTAGCCCACTCTGTATAGTAAGTGATGAAATTCGCTGCAAGGTTGTAAGCCATATCGCTAATGGGGATGAAAATAAAGTGCACTACAGTTTAGCCCATCCTGTATAGTAAGTGATGAAATTCGCTGCAAGGTTGTAAGCCATATCGCTAATGGGGATAAAAATAAAGTGCACTACAGTTTAGCCCACCCTGTATAGTAAGTGATGAAATTCGCTGCAAGGTCGTAAGCCATATCGCTAATGGGGATGAAAATAAAGTGCACTACAGTTTAGCCCACCCTGAAAGTAAGTGATAAAATTCGCTGCAAGGTTGTACGTCATATGCTAATGTGGACGAAACAAAAGTGCCATATAGATAAGCCCATCCTGTATAGTAAGTAGTAAAGTTTGCTGCAAGGTCGTGCCGACGAAACAAAAGTGAACTTTATTCTGGGTCACTCTGTAAAACCTGTTATAATCATATTCATTCAGCACGTTTACAATGAAGTAAACAACGTTTTTTTATTATTGCCAATGACATACTCGTATATCCAAGAAATACGACACTACTTTCCGGATCACATATAATAAATGGCGTGTCTAAAAAATGCAAAGCTTATCTGAGATTTTTATCATCCCTCAATTTTTTTTAAATCCGCTGCATTCTCAAGTTCTTAAATATTTTACGCCGAATTAATGAATGAGTGAGAATTTAATTTTAAAAAAAATCTCACCCTGCGGGCGCACTTTGTGTCGGATGAGAAAGTGGCGTAATTAATTAATTTTTATACACGGCTTGTCGTAAAAATACCGAAAATACTTGCCAGGGAGACAAAATAAGGCGAAATATGAGTTGTTCTTTTTTTTTTATTTTTTTGACGCTGGAGTTAAATTTATAACAAGTTTTAAACAAAATTCAAAGAAGACAAGTGAGAATTAAATTAAATATGAATATTCATAATCATCAGCATCCTGTCGTGTAGTTCATGACTGATCATCGTGACTGTCTTATAGGAAGATCTTGGGAAGATAATGCTGTGGCTTTCCTTGTTCTTCACCACAGTAGCATGTTAGCTCATTTATTAAACTTAGGTGAGAGTAGATTTGATTTTGAGGTAGGCGAGTTGGTCGGGAACTTCACCAGAATTTCCTGTAAAGGTGGGGGTACATCAAGGATCGGTACTCAGTCCGCTACTGTTCATCTTAGTCATGAACTATTTAACTAACCAGGAAATGAACATTCTCCTAAAGATCCTACTATTTGCAGACGATATCGTATTAATAAGTGGAAAACATGAAGACTTGCAAAATAGTGTGGAAAGGTGGAGAAGAATCTCGAAGGACAATGGATTGAGACTAAGCAGAAAGAAAACAGAGTATCTGTACCTACCATTCGAGAACACAAATGCTGTCACTCTCGTAATGCAAGTGGATGGAGAAACATTACCAAATTGTGACTCCTTTAAGTATCTTGGATCACTCATCCATAGCGATGGAGGATGTGCAGCAGACGT
This sequence comes from Odontocerum albicorne, assembly GCA_949825065.1. NCBI lineage: Eukaryota > Metazoa > Arthropoda > Insecta > Trichoptera > Odontoceridae > Odontocerum > Odontocerum albicorne. Next base: position 7,523,043 of record OX463862.1, read on the forward strand.
AACACATAGAATTAATGTGGGATGGATGAAGTTTAGATCAATGTCGGGAGTTCTATGTAGTCCGAAAATGCCAGTAAAGTTAAAAGGAAAACTAAAGTATACCAAACGATTGTCAGACCCGCACTCCTCTATGGCTCCGAATGCTGGACGATGTATAACTCTTACTCAAGGCAACTAGAAACTGCTGAAATGCGCATGCTAATATGGTCAGCTGGTGTGTCCCTAAGATACAAAATAAAAAGCCCACATATTCGTGGAAGCCTAGGTGTTACAGAATTCAACAGCAAGATGGAGGAGAGGCGATTGAGATGGTATGGGCACGTTGGATGCAGAGCACCCGATCACATTGTGAACCAGGCAATCTCCATGGATCTTCCTCGAATAACAACCAAAGGAAGACCAAAGAATTCATGGGTGGTGCAAAAAGATAACCTGATGCAGAGGAACGGTCTGGGGGACGTAGTCCGGGATAGAAGAGCATACAACCTGAGGACGAGGAGAGCTGACCCCAACAGTCTTCGCAGACAGTGAGTTGAGATGGAGCCAGGGAGAAGAAGTAGTTGAGTTGGCTGGGTTCGAGACAGTAAGTTACACTACCCCCTCTTATCGCATCGAAATTTTAAGCGTGTTTCCGAGCATGTTAGCTCATTTATTAAATTCAGGTGGGAGTCGAGTTGATTATGAGGTAGTTGAGTTGGTCGTGTTAGAGACATTAAGTTCCACTACGCCCTCTTATCGCATCGAAAAATTTCAGTGTCTTTCCGATCATGAATTTGCGTTACGCTCAAACAGAGATTGTTTATTGACCTTCCCAGTTAACCACTTATCTTTTTTACGTCGTCCTTTACTGTCCATGCAGTGATATTTTGGAACCAGTTACAAACCAATGTTAGACTCGCTCCATCTTTGATATATTTTACGAAGCGACTGAAAAAACTCTTATTTTTTTGTCAGTAATATAACGTGTTTCATTCCTGATTTTCTTTCCTCTCCACCATCCTTTCCTTTTCCTTTGATTGATGATATCTCGTCGATACTTTTACTATGTATATGATCATAAATTTTATAAAGATGAATAATCATTCGAATATTTTTTTGCGACCATTTAACTTTCTTATTTATTTTACGCAATACTTTAAGTTTGCACTGAGTTCAATCTCATCTCTACTCACTTAATTCCATTTTCTGTTTAAAATTTAGATTTTGATAATATTTCAGAATAAATTAATGCTGAACTCACGAAATAGAAACGTATTTCTGATTGCAATATTTCCAGAAAGGATTTAATTTATACATTGAGTTGGAATGATTTTGCGTTCCAAACTGTGCAGATATCATGGTGACCACAAAAGATGTTCGCCCATTAGTCGCCTTCAATTATTTCTACGTGACAAAACTAACATGACTTCTAAATGAAAGTAATCTCGAGAGTAGGGTGTCCACGATTTATGACGAAAATATTATGAATGTTTAGCCCATTCGATTTGAATATCAAAATGAGCCTAAGCCAGTGTTTCTCTAACGATGGTTTCCGAAACAGAACTATTTCGCGAACAATTTGTTACTGGACCGCGACAAGATTTACTTTAAAATACAATAATTTCATACATAACGTTAATAAAATGGTTTAAAAAAGTCACTTACTTAACGCCTGTTTTCAAACTGATGACCGTTTTGGTCTAGACATTGGCTGCAAAGCAAAACAACGAAATCACAAACATCGAGAATCATTTCATTTAGTATTTGGGCGCATTGTCTTTCAATGGTTACTCGTAATTCATCAACTGCTTCAGGGTTTTAGCATAAACTTTATTCTTGAGAAATCCTCAAAAGAAAAAGTCTACTACCGCGTTTTCGTACTTTCAGTAGCACTTATTCTGCGTTTTCGTATTTCCAGTAGCACTTCTACCGCATTTTCATACTTTCAGTAGCACCTCTACCGCATTTTCATACTTCCAGTAGCATTTATATCACGTTTTTATACTTCCAGTAGCACTTCTACCGCATTTTCTCATATATTCAGTAGCACTTCTACCACGTTTTCCTCCTTTCGGTAGAATTTCTACCGCGTTTTCGTACTTTCAGTAGCACTTCCAACGCTTTTTCGTACTTACAGTAGCACTTCTACAACGTTTTTCTCCTTTTAGTAGCACTTCTACCGCGTTTTTGTACTTCCAGTAGCGCTTTTACCGCGTTTTCGTATTTCCAGTAGCACTTCAAAATAAACTCTTTTTGCTAAAGTAAGTCTGGTTTCAGTCAATATTTCTCAACGGTTAAATCTAAATAAAAAATGTCAGCAAGTTACCAGCTATTAAAGTGTGGATACATTTTTTGAGACACCCTGTATAGTTTATTTCCTCCCTCATTCCTTTAACCTTTTATATTTATTTCTTTCAAATGGAAATAAATGTAAATAATGCTTTTTGGCGAACGCCAATAGCGTCCACTGTAATCAAACACTCAGCATTAATTTTGCAACTGATAAATATAAATTCAATCAATTCACCCTTCTTTTAAAGCTCCACAAGGGAGCATAGGGAGGCCACCAGTCTTCTCCATTCAGAGCGGTTTTAGTCGGTGTTGGTAATCTCCCTCCACGACATTCCTAACGCTCTGATTTCCTTGTCATAGGAACGGTACACCGTGAGAGAGGGTCTTCTAGGCAGTATGGATCCCAATGGACAGAAAAACAGCGCTCTCCTCGGCCAACTATCATCAGGCATTCTCAGAACATGTCCCAGCCAGGACCATCGCCTCTCCCGAATTATAGAGACGACAGACACCTGCCTACAGGAGGATCGGGATGACACATGCGTTAAACAGGCAGCATTTTGTTGTGACGCTGAATCCAGTCACCTTCCAAATCCTATCCATGTTGTTGAACGCCCCACTGGCAGCTCCGATGCGGATGGGCAGCTCCGTCCGGAGATCACCATTGGAGGTGATGGTGGTATCCAGGTATCTGAATTTATTCACCTGGGGGATCCGGTTGCCGTTAATCATCATCGGCGCACCTCCATCCGGACATGCATCGTTGCACATGTATTCTGTTTTACCAGCGTTGACTCGAAGACTAATAAATATAGATTATCAAATACTCAATTATATTTTTGGAAGTTTTGGTCACACTATTCTATACCTTATTTAAGTTAACTTGATTAACGTCCTTTCTTGTCTAACGCACCAGCATATGACCGAAGCGGACAGTTCCGCTATTAGTTTCTAGAAGTAGGAAGATATTTTCGAAAGTTCTAACAAGTTCTAATAAGCTCTCACGTTATCAATAAAGAGCCATCCAACTTCTTACATTTATAATTAAAGTAGTTCCGCCTAGTTCGCGGTTTGATTTACCCGTGTTTAATCACGGTTCGCAAATATAACATAGAAGATGTAATTGAATCGACAGAACGTCAATAAAATCTTAACGTTAAGTTATAAAGGCACTGTCAAGGAAATGGCGTGGGTATGTCAATTCTGCAACAATTGTTATTAGATAGACAAAGCTTATGTTATTGTATCGCAGTGCACATGTTACTCCTTATATGTATGTACTTTCAGATATATGCCATTCCAATATATGTATGTACTTTTAGATATATGCCATTCCAATATATGTACGAGTATGTACCTTCAGATATATGCCATTCCAATATATGTACGTACTTTCAGATATATGCCATCCCAATATATGTATGTACTTTCAGATATATGCCATTCCAATATATGTATGGTCTTTGAGAAAAATCTTTGTACCTATATAATATTTAGTGTAATATACAGATCTTATTTTTTTTATCCCATTAATTTGTAAAATTCTTCTCCAATTGTCTCCGCTATTACGGAAATTTAATTTGAGGTCACTAAGATTTCACCCCTTTTAATATTTTCCCCTTTGGTTCAACCGACCATACACACTACCGATAAAACATGATATCAGTTTGACCTGAGCATTGTTCTAGAAATAAATCGGCACCATTCCGCCTGAAGGGAGCCCTCAGTTAAGACGAAGAAACGTGTGACGCGGGGAGTAATGTAATTAGTGGGTAAAAGTATTAAATATTCTTACACGGAGTTTGACAAAGTTAAATGCATAACCTTAAAAAGACTACCTCCGTAGCCTTATTAGTAAGATGCCTGTCTCTCAGCCCGGAGGTTGCGGGTTCAAATCCCGCTGGAACCCAGATTTTTTAAATGGATTCCAGTCTGATTTTCCCTTAAAGCCTCTTTAATATCTATCTGTTGGTTGGAAAAGATTGCCACATAGCAATAAGACTATCAGGTTGTACTGTTTACAAAGAAAGTGTAATACAATACAACAAAACTTTTGATGAAACATAATTTTGTATATAGCAATGAAGAAAAGATAAATCATTCTTACAAAAACCATATTTTATAATTTCTCTTTAACACCGATAAGATTTCCACTATCATGAACTAATGAACGAAGTGTACGATTTAATTTAGTAAAGTTCTTTTAAATGTTAGTTTTCTAAAAGGCAAAGCCTGACTGAAGAGGCTTAACAAAGTGATTCATAGCTATTTTATAAGAAGGTCTTAATTAGATTCGTATATCAGAAGCTTAGTTTCGCACGCAGAATCCTTTCAACGAGACTTTTATTCCCGATTTTATTCATTGAAAATTTAGAGTTGTCGATTTTTAATACAAATATTTATGATGTAAGCAACGATATGCGTGCGCCGGCGGAGTGGTACATTTGCGCGATACTGGCGGGTACGCTATCAATTTAGTTATGTGATGGACCGCTCGTACATGGATACTAGAGCTTAGACCGAATACAGTTCATCCGTTTATTCAACCATTGAAAAATAATTGTATCATATATATATTTTTTAAAACTCTCTGACTTTCTACATTTACTTGTTTTAAACCATCATTAACTTGATCTAACCACACTTTCTTTGGTCTTTCTCTTACACGCTTTCCAATTAGATTTGTACTTTAAACCTAATATATACTTGTGATTCCATGTTTCTTGATCAATTTATTTTATTTATTTATTTATTATTACACATGACAAGAAATATATACAATTTGCGAAAAAACAACAGGTAATTTGATTTGGACATACAATTTTAATGGATCTGGGTTTGTTGCCTTTCATTTGTCGTATCCCCAGTAAACTAGGCTTTTGCTTGTATCTCACTGATGATATTTAGCATGAAAAAATAAATCGATACTTCTTTCCGATTTTTGATTACACAAAAACAAAAACCCGTTGCACGCTCTCATCAACCTGACAAACAGTGACACTCAACTACAACTGGAAACATCTGGCGAAATTCAACTCCTCACACATCATCACTCCAGAAAGACCAAAAATATTCATCCCACAATAAACCGCACACAATCATAATAATAAAAATAAGAATTAAAACTAAAACAAAAAATACACAGAAACACAAATACAAAAACAACCAAAATTAAAACAACAAGAAGAAACCCATACTCACGAGCTCACACAAATCTTTTCCACTCGTCATTCATCCTGAAAGCGCAAGTACTCAAAATCCTGTCGCAATAACAACCACGCTCCGATCGACTGTCTAAATGGTTTTCCTACCTTTACTTTTATTGAAGTCGGCACGCCATTGTATGTAATGGGAGCCAAATAAGCATATTGCCTTTGGGCAAAAGAGGTTTTAACTTTAGTAGTGTTATTTTGAAAAGGGTTGAAAGTTTAAAACGGTTTCTTCGCTGCGTTGTCCGTTTTTCCAGTCGCTGCTTAAAGTATACCGAAGACGGAGCGAGTCTAATATAGGTTTTAACTGGTTTCAGAGTCTTATTGCATGGATAGTTAAGGACGCCGTAAAAAAGAAGAGCGGTGAACTGGAAAGGTCAATAAACAATCTCTGTTTGAGCGAAACGAAAGTCCATGATAGGAAAGACGCTGAAGATTATTGGTGAGATAAGAATGCGAGATAAGTGGGATAGTTAAAAAAATTTTACAATAGACCTTTAGTATGTGAATTTGACTTTTTTTTCACATTTAACAAGTTCAGCACTTTTTGATATGAAGTGATATGATCGTTATTTCTCAGGATAACACTTGCCTTACTGTGCTAAACAATTCCGCCAGCCACTGTGCTGGATGCTCAGCATCCAGTGAAAAATGTATGTTTTAAATAAAAATTATGCAAAATCTGCTAGGTTATTTTTTGTAATTAGCTATAAAATTATTTTACTATGTAAGTCCTGGTCCTTCACTATCCATCATAGGGTGGCAAGTGTTAAAAATAAGACCACATTCCTGTCCTGACACTCAACTTGTTGTTTTTTTTGTAATATTTTTAATCTGTCAATAAAAGTGGGTTTAAATCTAGAGTTAGAGCGCCCTTGAGGAGGATTTACCCTATAAGTAGTGCTATATTAATTGTCCTATTCTTATTACTATTATCCATATTACTTTATCTGTTCTTACCAGTTTGTGTAATTGTCTTATAGTATAATCAGTGGAATAACAACATAATTTATTGTTGAATATTTCTTTTAAACCTTTATTAAATCTTCGTAAGGAATCTTATTATAAGTTCTCGGATAGATAATATCGTCTCGTTATATTAATGTATCATCGAATTGCGAACCAATGTTAGGTGATTTATCTCCATGGTGATTTAACATCCGCCCTGTTCCCATTTCCCGATATTGTTATTATTTAAGGATTAAGCGATATTTGTTCAAGTTTAAATAAACTTTGCCTGGAACAATATCAACACAGAATTATAATGTCCCTATTAGTAGCGTTTACATTGTTTATGTACCGAAGTACTTTGTCGGAGAATCGGGGTAATAAATTTATTTAAAAAAGACGATTATCCAAAGATATTATTAAATGATGAAGTGTTGAACGAAACAAATTCTATGAAAGATTTCGTCTTTTGCTTTGTTGAATTCTATTTTATATTAGAGATACACAAATCCATCAACAAAAGTAATATATATATTAGGTCCTTACATATGAAATTGGCGTTTTGCCGTACTGGCAACTTTGATCTCAAATATCTTCTTTTTGGTTAGGAATTCCAAATTCAAATTTATACAGCTATTTACTCAAGTATTTGTGTTTCGAAAATTATAATTCATTTGTTTTTTCCTCAATTGTTTTTTTTCTTTGCGTCACTCAGTTTACAAAATGGAAAACTTGAAATATCGCGTTATTTACGAGTACGAGTTCCACCGTGGCACCAGTGCTGCAGAAACGGCTCGAAGGATTAATGATGTGTATGGCGACGGTGCCGCAAAAGAAAACACAGTGCGTTTTTGGTTCCAACGTTTTCGTTCTGGAAATTTCGACCTGCATAACAAGCCCCGTGGACGGCCGGAGACCAAAGTTGATAATGAAGAATTGAAGGCTATTGTGGAAGCGGATCCATCGCAAACCACGTCCGAGTTAGCTGCAGGCTGCGGTGTTAGTGATAAAACTGTTTTAATCCACTTGAAGCAAATTGGGAAGGTGAAAAAGCTTGAAAAGTGGGTACCTCACGAATTGAGTGAAGCAAATCAACAAACGCGCGTTGACTGCTGCGTTGCATTACTCAACCGGCACAATAATGAAGGGATTTTGAATCGAATCATTACCTGTGATGAAAAGTGGATCCTGTATAATAATCGGAAGCGCTCATCGCAATGGCTGAACCCTGCCGAACCAGCCAAACCATGCCCTAAGCGAAAATTGACTCCAAAAAAGTTACTTGTGAGCGTTTGGTGGACTAGTGCTGGTGTCGTTCACTACAGCTTTCTTAAATCTGGCCAGACGATTACGGCAGATGTCTATTGTCAGCAACTGCAAACCATGATGGAAAAGCTAGCTGCTAAACAACCGAGGCTGGTTAATCGCTATAGGCCACTGCTGCTTCATGATAACGCTAGACCACACACTGCACAACAGACGGCTACCAAATTAGAAGAGCTTCAATTGGAATGTCTAAGACATCCACCGTACTCTCCGGACCTTGCCCCAACAGATTACTATTTTTTTCGAAATTTGGATAACTTCTTGCAAGGGAAAAAATTCAACTCCGATGGGGCAGTCCGAACCGACTTCAAAGATTTTATTGATTCCGTCCGAATGGTTTTTTTAGTAAAGGGATCGATGAACTACCTATGAGATGGCAAAAGTGCATAGATAGCAATGGTACATACTTTGATTAAATAAATATATTATATTAAAAAAAATCTACTTTATGTTCCTCCTAAACAAAACGCCAATTTCATATGTAAGGACCTAATATATATATTACAATAAAAAAATGAAAAAGGTTTCACCACTTTAATATTTTTCCTTTGTGTCAATAGACCACACATACTACCGATATAACACAAATTGAATTTCGGCTTTTGCTTTGAGGAATTACACATGAGAAATACAAAAATCCATTAGCGAAAAAAAAAGGATTATATAATTAAAGAATGCAAAAGGTTTCACCACTCTTAAATATTTTTCTTTTGGACCACACATACTACCGATATAACACAAATTTTGACTTTTTCTTTGAGGAATTCCATATAAGAAATACAAAAATCCATTAGCGAAAATCAAAAAAGTAAAATATAATCAAATAATGCAAAAGGTTTCACCACTCTTAAATATTTTTCCTTTGTGCCAATAGACCACACATACTACCGATATAACACAAATTGAATTTCGGCTTTTGCTTTGAGGGATTCCATATGAGAAATACAAAAATCCATTAACGAAAAAAAAGTAAAAAATAATCAAAGAATGCAAAAGGTTTCGCCACTCTTAAATATTTTTCTTTTGAGTCAATAGACCACACACACTACCGATATAACACAAATGTTGGATTATTCTTTTTGGAATTCCATATAAAAATACAAAAATCCATTAGCGAAAATCAAAAAAGTAAAATATAATCAAATAATGCAAAAGGTTTCACCACTCTTAAATATTTTTCCTTTGTGTCAATAGACCACACATACTACCGATATAACACAAATTGAATTTCGGCTTTTCCTTTGAGGAATTACATATGAGAAATACAAAAATCCATTAGCGAAAAAAAAAGGATTATATAATCAAAGAATGCAAAAGGTTTCACCACTCTTAAATATTTTTCTTTTGGACCACACATACTACAGATATAACACAAATTTTGACTTTTTCCTTTGTGGAATTCCATATAATAAATACAAAAATCCATTAGCAAAAATCAAAAAAGTAAAATATAATCAAAGAATGCAAAATGTTTCACCACTCTTAAATATTTTTCATATGAGTCAATAGACCACACGTACTACCGATATAACACAAATTTCGACTTTTGCTTTGTTGAATTTCATACTAGAAATACAAAAATCCAGAAGCGAAAAAAAAAGTAATAAATAATCAAAGAATGAAAAAGGTTTCACCATTCTTAAATATTTTGCCTTTGGGTCAATAGACCACACATACATATAGTATGTACTATCGATATAACATGGCATCAGTTTGACTAGTTTCATATCGGGATCATTTTGCCCGAAGAAGTGGTGGAAACACGTATAGCGGGAATATACTCGTATTCATTTATATCTGATAGAACAGCTGTTTATAAGACGTTGTTACATTTTTTTAAAATCTTTCTTGTGAGATTGAGACAGTGATGAAATATTTACGTTCTGTCATCCTTCTTTGACGTGTTCCAAACAATCCAAGCTTCTCTCAGAATCTGCGTGAAAATTTTAATTCTCTTTTTGAGCATGGACAATCTCTTAGATCTGGTGACGTCAAAATCCTTTGCAATCCAACATATTACACAGCATCTCTCGTGGTTCTTTCGGCTTGACTTTGGAACAATCTTCATGGCTCAATCAGATGTGTTTCAACTATATAATTACGTTTTTTTTATCCGTTTTGCTTCAACAATTTATGAACAAATATGTATCGAGACGCTGAAGAGTTTTGACAATTTATCACAAGTATTTCTGTGGCGTTATGGCAGAAGTTGATACGTCCATTTTACCTTAGTTTACAGGAGAAACAATATTAACTTTGATAAGCTGTTAAAATCAGTACAAATAAGCATTTTTCAAGTTTTTCCATACAATATACCTTTTGTTTGGATAATGACTGACACACCAAAACTTGCCACAACATGCTGAGAAATATTTTCTATAAATTGGGAGAATAAACACAAAATAACAAAAAAACGGATATATCAACTTCTGCCATAACGCCACAGATTTATAAAATGAAGTTTATGATTATCTTCAAATACAATATGCTGATACTTGGATGAGAAAGATTGATGTTGTTTAACAATCAGACACTGGGGCCAACCCCAGTGTCTGATTGTTTAAAGGGAAGAAAAATATGGATAGAGCAAGCTCGCAAAGCTTTGTCAAGATTAAAAAAATATGCTATCTAGATCAGTAATGGCCAACCCACGGCCCGTGGGTCACATGCGGCCCGCGGCACCCTTATGCGCGGCTCGCGGTAATATATGATGAGTTATGTTTTAACGATGTTTTTTTAAGTGTCGGGTATTTCAGAATGTCTATTAAATCGTATTAAAGTAATTAAAAGAACTAACGTTCCTATAATTACATGAATTTATCATAAAGTCCATTAAGGTTTGAAATTGTTTGGTTATTTCGTATGGTTTTTTATAAATTGGACTTGGCTCCATTTATAGGTATGAGTTTTTTTGTTTTGGTTTTTAAACGTGAATAATTGGGTCTTCCAGGGTAGTCATTATTTGTAGCTATTTTTTTAGATGATTTTAAAATCCTTTTTAAATTTGTCGTCAGTTAAGGGGACACTGAGCAATATATGAAGCAAACATTTAAAGGTTGCGAATTTATGGTTATTAGGGTAGTTGGTAGTTGCTGGAATCATAGAATCTGAATAAGTGTCTTTTATATATTAGGTGTTAACATAAGTTGTGTCCGTTTTTTTTACAAATTAAAAAATGAGCACCAAAAGTAAAACAAAATGGAAAAGATTATACGTCATTCGAAAGAAAATTTTCTGCTCTACAAGATATTGCACGTAACATATATTATTTTATTTGATTACAATCCTTCAAAATGGAATGTCAAGTAGACGAAAGTGAGTATTTTCGACACCTCCTTCTGTTCGCGTTCAATCGAGAAAATAAAGCTGCCAAAGCTGCTCGCGATATTTGCGAAGTGTACGGTGAAGATGCTATAAATTAAAGGGCAGCTCGTCGATGTCTTTTGCGTTTCAAAGACGGTAATTTTGACCTAAAAGACATGGAGCGTTCCGGACGACCAGTGGACTTCGATGAGGACCGCTTCAACCATATTATTCATGAAGATCCCCTTCAAACATTTTTATCACCATTTTTTTTTTCATCACCATTTTCAAACCATTTTTCATCACCAGTAAAGATGCGGTAAAGGAACCTTTGCTTGTGGCCATGCGTAGCTCGATGATGTGCGAGCAAACCAGCAGAAATTGTCGAACGTTGATTTTTGTTGTTTTCACTCAAAACATGTGGAACCCAAGCGCCGAACTTCTGGACTTTTCCCATTGATTTAAGATGGCGGTATAAAGTCATGTGATTACAATTTATCTGCTCAGCCAATTCTACGGAGGTTTGAATGGAATCTTCATGAATAATATAGTTAAAGCTATCCACATCTAAGTTCACTGGAGGTTTCGAAAATGCTCACTTTCGTCTACTTGATATTCCATTTTGAAGGCTTGTAATCAAATAAAATAATATATAAACGTAAAAGCAAACACAATACCTTGTAGAGCACAATATTTTTTGGTGCTCATTTTTAAATTGGATAAAAACGGACACAACTTATGTTAACACCCAGATGTGCGTTTGTTGAATTTCATTTGTCGTGTCCCCAGTAATCGAGCCTAAAGACATAACACGGTAATTAAGTTGATGTATTCTTTCCGACAGTTGATTAAACAATACCCATTAGCAAATCCTAATCAATTCGATAAATAGTAAGGCTTAATAATAAGGCAATTGCATATATGAAACATGCTAATCAAACCTTGCATACATCAACATTCCAGATATACCAAAAAGTCCATGCTATAATGGCACACAATCACCACAAACACACCACATTCAAGAGTTCACACAAACTTTTGTCACAAGTCATCCCACCTTTGTTACAAGTCATCCCACCTGCAGATTTCACACAAACCTTTGCTGTTTGATTTTTTGCCCCCTTTAGTCCATTCTACAATATTTACGTCGTCCTTCCCGTCAAGTCCCTTTAAATAAATATTATTAAATTTTTTTATTAAATGCTTTTTGGCGAACGCCAATAGCGCCCACTAAAATCAAACACTCAGCATTAATTTTGCAACTGATAAATATCAATTCAATAAATTCACCCTTCTTTTAAAGCTCCACAAGGGAGCATAGGGAGGCCACCAGTCTTCTCCATTCAGAGCAGTTTTGGTCGGTGTTGGTAATCTCCCTCCACGACATTCCTAACGTTCTAACTTCCTTGTCATAGAAACGGTACACCGTGAGAGAGGGTCTTCTAGGCAGTATGGATCCAATGGACAGAAAAACAGCGCTCTCCTCGGCCAACTATCATCGGGCATTCTCAGAACATGTCCCAGCCAGGACCATCGCCTCTCCCGAATTACAGAGACGACAGACCCCTGCCGGGTGCGCCGGCGTGCAGCGTCGTTTGTTATGTGGTCATACCACCTGACTCCCAATATCCTCCTGAGACACCTGTTTTCAAAACTAAGTATCTTGCGCTCCTGAGCCTTGGTGAGATGCCAAGATTCACAGCCGTACAGGAGGATCGGGATGACACATGCGTTAAACAGGTGGCATTTTGTTGTGACGCTAAATCCAGTCACCTTCCAAATCTTATCCATGTTGTTGAACGCCCCACTGGCAGCTCCGATGCGGATGGGCAGCTCCGTCCGGAGATCACCATTGGAGGTGATGGTGGCACCCAATTATCTGAATTTATTCACCTGGGGGATCCGGTTGCCGTTAATCATCATCGGCGCGCCTCCATCCGGACATGCGTCGTTGCACATGTATTCTGTTTTACTAGCGTTGACTCGAAGACTAATAAATATAGATTATCAAATACTCAATTATATTTTTGGAAGTTTTGGTCATATACCTAATTTAAGTTAACTTGATTAACGTCCTTTCTTGTCTAACGCACCAGCATATGACCGAAGGGGTATCTTATTGATTATATCGTTTAAAGTTGTGACGTGTCAAAAACTTATCTAACATGTAGATACTCGTAAGTTGGAGGGTGTTCTATGTCAATTCCTCAGAATCCTTAACTTTAAACTTCGTACACCATATGTTGAAATCGATTTCTGATATTTATGTACATTGTTGAAATTGACAACTTTGTACCATAGAATGAAATTGACAGATACGATTGTTTTTAACAAGATGTTCTTGAAGCTATGTACCATGTTCCATTATATTAAAAATCTATTTTTTGATTGATTTTAGTTTATAACAGTGTATTTTTCATAATTTTAACGCCCTTTTCTACAGATATAAATGGGAGGTTATTAAACCTTCGAATGACAATTTACTTCCATTCAAACGTTCCATCTTTGATTTGCCGACTGCGTATAATTTTATTAAGTTGAACCGGTCACAATCCCGGTCCAACTTGGGCTACAGTTCTATGGTCGTTATTATGATGTTTATGTATGTGTATGATTATTTATAATGACCTTTTTTGTAATTTTTCAATAGCAAAGATTGCCTTTTCGTTTTTCGAGTTCAACGATCTTTGTTTTTGACGTCATCTTTTACTGTCCACGCTGTTAAACTCTGGAATCAGCTCTTAGATAATATTTAATAATACTCGCACCATCGTTGATGTATTAAAATAAAACACATTTAAAAAAAACATTACACATTCCTTCAAGAACATGGTGTGTTTTTCTTGGTTTTCCATCATCCTTCTTTCCAGTTTTCTAATATTTCTTCTCCTGACCATCGATTTTTTTAAATTCATTTGTTTTTTTAAATTAATTTGTTTTGTTCCTTTCATTTTTTTAAATTAATTTGTTTTGTTCCTTTCATAGTTTTTTCCCCATCAAAAAAGTGGAGAAAAAAATATTAATCATCCTTCTTAATTCAACACATACATACATACCATCACGCCATTTGATTATCAGGCTAGACAAAGAGGACATATATTTAGACCCTCCTATCACGACATACACCCTTTGCCTCTTCCACATCAATACACCTTCCCATACCACTTCTACGATTTCTCTGACTTTCTACGTTTCCTTCTTTTAGAATATCATTCACGTGATCCAACCATAATCATACAAATTTACACCATTTATCGGTTTTGTAAGTCTTTATTGATTCATTCGTTCCATATGTTTAAACCATCTCAGCATGTTTACTTAACATGTCATCCTTAAGTTCACGTTCATTCCTTATCAATGAGCTTGATCTGACCTGAAAGGAGTCATGTCATTTTTCTTTTATGTGGAAAGATATTGGATTTCAGCCGTCAGATTGTATTTGCAATAAAAGTGTTAAATAAAATAAAAATAATTAAAAAATAAATAGGTTTGGGATGACCTAGAAAAAAGTGACATGATTATATCAATCAAATTCTTAAAGAGGGAAAAGTGAAAAGCTTTAATATTTGTAGGTAATGCACGACGAGGTGTATAGAGATGGTAGAAGCGAATTATATGTTTTTATGATAAATTCTGATTTGGATTTTTTTTATTCTTCATTATAATGAAGTCCGTCACGCTCCGTCCTTGGCAAGCTTTAAGAAGCGACTAAAAAAATACTCTTAATTTCTTGTCAGTAATATAACGAATTTCATTCCTGATTTATTTTCCTTTCCTCTCCACCATCCCTTCCTTTTCCTTTGATTGATGATATCTCACTTAACATGAAAAGGAATGTTCGGGTGATTGTCCGTCTTTGTGGGGTTTGTGGGCATATGCTCACGTATGAGTTCATGGATTTCATGGGGATGGATAGTCGTTTGAATGTTTTTAGCGACCATGTAACTTGCTTCATTTACTTTTGTCAGGTTTGTTGGAAGAGATTGCCACCTGACAATAAGCCCGCCAGATTGTATTTGCAATAAAAGTGTTTAAAAAATTAACAAATAAAAATTATTTTTCCCTTTACCTATGTATATTTGTATTACATAAGTTTATCTTTTTTCTCCTCTACATACTTCAAAATATACTTTACACTTTTTTGAAATATTTTAACTATAATTTTTCTTCATGAAACACGTCATGCAGATTTCATATATATATGGCAAAAAACAATTCGATTAACGGACAAATTTATCTCTTCCGTAGAGTGAGGTATGCGTGTATTTGAAATAAAGAAGCCTCCTCATATGGTACTCCCCAGCACGAAACCATCCCCCAAGAAGTGGTAAGGATGAATGGAAGTGTACAGTGGCGGGGTTTTAATCAATTATGCGTTCCTCTGCCTACACATATAGTACTACACTCAAATCTAATCATGGTAGGTAGGTTGCCACTTCCAATGTCAGGGGATATCAATATTAAGGATTTTAATTTATTGCATGAGAGAAATTAAATTTATTGCACGAGAAAAAAATAAGCAAAACGTATATAATGTAAATGAAGCTCTGGAGAGCTTTATTAATGCTTTTAACTCCCATATCAACTCAGCCACACAGACAATACACAGTAGAAGCAGAAGGTACACAAAACTCAAACCTTGGATCACTGATGGATCGATTTATTGTATACGCAAAAGAGATCGTCTGCACCGGGATCTCAAGACTGGCAGTGATCCACACTCAATAACATTTTACAAACAATACAGGAATACATGCAAGAAACTCATCCAAAAAGCAGAGGAAAGTTACTATAGAGCAAAGATTGAAGCCTCAAATAATGATCAAAAGATAATTTGGAGTGTTATCAGGGACATCACCGGTGAGGGAGAGAAATGCCCCTTCTACATTAAACATTGATGGCACAAAAGTATCATTGACACAGGAACCACAAAAGCTTTGTAGTGGCATTAACGAATATTTCGCCAATGTAGGCAATAATCTCTCACGTAACATACTTAATAGGAACAAAACGACTGAACAGTCATTGAATGACGCTATTCTTCATTCGTTAAGAGTACCCGAATATACATTTTATCTAACGCCAACGTCGGAGAAAGAAGTTCTAGCGACTATTAACACACTTAAGGCAAGTAACGCCCCGGGGCCTGATCAGATTACATCTGCACTGGTAAAACATACTCAAAGATTTATAGCACTACCACTGAAACATGTAATCAATTTGAGTTTTAGAGGTGTAACTTTCCCAACTGCATTAAAACGTTCGCATATTGTCCCAATACACAAGGGAGGCTCGATGGATGACTTAAAAAAATATAGACCCATATCTCTGCTTAGCATTCTTTCAAAAATTATTGAGAAAATAGTGAAGGACCGACTGATGAAATTTTTCAATATGCACAACATTATCTCTCCTAATCAGTTTGGGTTCCAAAGGAATGTGGGAACTGAAACTGCTTTGCTTAGTCTAGTAAACAGCGTTACCACCACTTTGGATAATAAGAAAACATGTTTGGCAGTTTTTTTGGACCTTGCAAAGGCTTTTGATACAGTGTCTCACCGAATATTACTTACCAGATTGATGGAGGTGGGCATATGTGGGCGCTCTTCTAGTTGGTTCTCTTCTTACTTGTCTGATAGAACTCAGAGAGTCAAATTGGGTGATAGTGTATTTGGTGAGCCTCTTTTTGTAAGATTCGGAGTACCTCAAGGTAGTGTTCTGGGACCTATATTGTTCCTGATATATGTCAATCAGTTGTGTAATCTTTCTCTCAGGGATAAGATTATTACTTTTGCGGACGACACGGTTCTTCTATTCGAAGGCCGAACATGGGATGATGTATTCTTAAAGGCTAACGAAGAATTGCGTGTAGTTAAAGAATGGATGGACTCAAATTAATTGACTCTAAATTCCCAAAAAACTAAATACATCACATTTAGCATATCTACAAGAACTCAAGCACCTACAAATAAATACATAACACTATACACTTGTTCACCCATGTCTGACTGTAGTTGTGTTTCCTTGGAAAGGGTTGATAGTATAAAGTACCTTGGAGTTTATGTTGACCAGTTCCTTCGTTGGGAGGTCCATATTAACACTTTGAGCGCAAAAATCAGAAAACAAGGATACATATTCCGTATGATTCGAAATGTGCTCAGTGAAAATATTCTTAAAAGTATATACTTCGCCTTATGTCAGTCAGCACTTTCTTACGGTATATCAGTTTGGGGGGGATGCACCTTAACCCAAAAACACATATTTAAGGTTTCCCAAAAATTGATTGTGAAAATAATCAATAAACTTCCTGCTCGGTATCCCACGGCGGAGCTTTTTAGAGAGTATCAGGTCCTGAACATAGCCAATTTACATCTCAAATCCATTCTCTGGCACTACCATCGAGAGGAGGAGAAGATGCAAACTCAGCAGACACACATGACACGCATGGCAACTAATGAAATGTTCACCATCCCTAGAGTTAAAACCTCTTTTGCCCAAAGGCAATATGCTTATTTGGCTCCCATTACATACAATGGCGTGCCGACTTCAATAAAAGTAAAGGTAGGAAAACCATTTAGACAGTCGATCGGAGCGTGGTTGTTATTGCGACAGGATTTTGAGTACTTGGGCTTTCAGGATGAATGACGAGTAGAAAGGATTTATGTGAGCTCGTAAGTGTGGGTTTCTTCTTGTTGTTTTAATTTTGGATGTTTTTGTATTTGTGTTTCTGTGTGTTTTTCTTTTTTTCTTCTTTTTTTTTTTTTGATTTGAATTTGTTTTGATTTTTATTCTTATGATTGTGTGCGGTATATTGTGGGATGAATATTTTTGGTCTTTCTGGAGTGATAATGTGTGAGGAGTTGAGTTTTGCAAGATGTTTCCAGTTGTAGTTGAGTGTCACTGTTTGTCAGGTTGATGAGAGCGTGCAACGGGTTTTTTTTGTGTTATCAAAAATCGGAAAGAAGTATCGATTTATTTTTTCATGCTAAATATCCTCAGTGAGATACAGGCAAAAGCCTAGTTTACTGGGGATATGACAAATGAAAGGCAACAAACCCAGATCCATTAAAATTGTATGCCCAAATCAAATTACCTGTTGTTGTTTCTCAAATTGTGTATATTTCTTGTCATGTGTAATAATAAATAAAATAAATAAAATAAAATATGACATTTTCTTCGAAAATGTCATAGACTTTGATGTCATTTATATGACATCAAAGTATATGACATTTTCTAAAGACGCACTGGAGTGCAGAATTTCAGTACATGACGAGCCAATTGAACAAACAACCCATTTCAGATATCGTGGCAGTGAACTAAAGCTGCAGTTGTGGCGGGCAGCCTGAGATATGTCATATAGAGGAATAAAGACACGAGAACCGGTAGCATGGTATGCATTTATAAGACCTGTGTGCGACCTATCCTCACATATGGCATCGAAACAAGGGCGGACACTGTCAAGACCAAAAGTATGCTAAGGACAACAGAAATGAGAACTCTACGTGCTATTGCTGGGAAGACTGCGTGATCGTATAAGGAACACCACAATCCGAGAGGTCTGTGAGGTCCAAGATGTGGTCAGATGGGGACGACAGCATCGACGATACTAGTACCAACATGTACAGGGAATGAATTCCATAAGAATTCCATAGATAGCTCTGCATGGGGTACCGTCCACCAGGAAGACCCCCGAAACGATGGAGAGATGGCTGGAGGTCAGAATCACAAGAGAATAATCCTGTAATAACAGACTCTTAAGTCTACAGAAAGTTGAAGAAGAAGAAGAAGCACGAGAGAGAATGAAAAAGAACGCCCTGTCAATTAATAATGTGAAATCCAGCATATTATTATCGATAAAAATATTTCTAGAATGATAATGAATTCTTAAAATAATAATGAGGTAAGAGCCTCGAAACCGATAGGGTTATACCACTATACAACGAGGAATAAACAGTGTTTGATAAAAAAATTACTATGGAAAAATACACTTTGAAATTTAAATACGAGTACATACATGCATTACATAACGCCATGTCCCTTGCGGAGTAGGCGATAGAACAGATCTCCAAACATTTCTATCCAATTAAATAACTTTCGTTTCATGCACAATCTACTATTATTCATATTTCTCGTTTGCTCTTTTTTTCAAAATTTGGTGCATTTGGTCCAGCCAGGTTTTTCTCGGTCTACGTCTATCATACACCACTTGTACTTCGAGGAAGTATACTCGCTTAGTCACTCTTTCACTCGTAATTTTTTTCGCGTAACAAAGCTTATTTAGAACTTAAGACATAATATAAAAATCTTCTGCAGAGAAATAAAAACAAGTTGTAGAAATTAGAATGCACGAGGAGTAGAATAGTGGAGTGAAGTCAAAAATGGAGCGACGATAACAGAAATCGAAAGTTTAAAGAAAATATAGAAGCAATACATGCGAGTGTGAGTAGTAGGCCTATTGAAATGGATGATGTTTGTATGATACACAGAAGAGGTAAAAATGTCTGTCAAGAATATAAAGAAGGGGAAGGCTGCAAGGTATGATAGTATAGCCACTGAGTTTATTGCGTACGGAGGGGACGCAACTGGACTTTCTTTAACAACTGCCCTTCGAGCCGCGAAGTGCAGGAACGGATGGAGAGGTGTCCTCAGAGGTTATCATGGGAATCACGATGCTCAGTCATGAGCCACACGACAGGATAATGAACGTGATGTCTCCATTACATCTTCCAAATCTGTGTCTGAGAGATGATTGTTTGGAAAGAAGTAGAACTTTGGGGTCAATTTCGTTTTTATACGAATAGTAGAATGAATTGATTGTTCTGAATCGATTCAATATGGCGAGGTATTATGACAGGGCTTTTGCCGTTGCTGGTACTGTGGCGTGGAATGATCTGTCGTTAAGTGTGACATATATAAGTGCCGTGTCCAGCTTTAGAAAGCACTTTCTGACAACCCTTTGATCTTATCAAAAGTCACGATTCTAAGTCATAAGATACAAGACAGCATGATGATGACTCTGGGTGTAAGCAATTGCAGGAATGACTCTGCTGATGTAGATAATTGGAGAATATTCTGCACTCAGCCAATACCCCTCATAGGTTTTAGTAAAGATGATACATACACAAATACCATCCCGACATCTTCCCTGTCGTGGAAAACAGAGAGGACAGATTGCCAAACTTTCTTGTCATGATACACATCCTTAGCCGTTTCTTTATTCATACACCATCTTATACAACTTTTACGATTTCTCCGACTTTTTATGTTTTTTTCTTTCAGAATATCATTTATTTGAGCCAACCTCTCTCTCACATGCTTTCCACTACCATTTGCTGTATATGATATGTCTGTTTTATTGGTCTTTCTTTATTCATTCGTTACATATGACCAAACCATTTCAGGGTTCTTCATCTAACTGTTTTTCATCTAACTTTTTTTCTCAATACACCAGTCTTTAGTTCACATTCATCCCTTATCACTTCATTCCGTATTCAGTCATGCATTGTTACTCCTTGTATTAATCTTAAAGCACGCAATTCTACAATATTCATACGAATACTCTTAGTTTTTTCCAGGTCCACGTTTTACTCCCATACAACAAAGATGGCACCAAAATATATTTGTGTACTGTGATCTTGTCACATTTTGATACTATCTGGTTAAAATATACGAGGTATCGCAAAAAAATGTATCCACTTTTTAATAGCTGTTTGCTGATTTTTTTTGTTTTAGAATTAACCGTTGAGAAATAATGGCTGAAACCAGACTAAGTTTTGAACAAAGAAAGTTTATTTTGAAGTACTATTGGAAGTAGGAAAACGCGGTAGTAAACTTTTTCTTTTGGGGATTTCTCCCAAGAATAAAGTTTATGCTAAAAAACCTGAAACTATTGATGAATCATATATGAGTTGAACTATTGAACGAGAATGTGCCTAAATACCAAATGAAATAATTCTCGATGTTTGTGATTCCGTTGCTTCGCGTTGCCAGCAATGTCTAGACCAGAATGGTCATCAGTTTAAAACAAGCGCTAAGTATTATGTAAAAAAATACATTTATGTAGTTGATTGTGAACGTTGAAAGGGAACTGTACGCTGATAAATTTAAAATCATTAAAATTGTGGATACATTTTTTTGCGACACACTGTGTATATTTTAGTGCCCCATTGACTTTGTTTCCTTGGTGATGATGTTTATTATAAAATATAACGATACCATACGACAGGCTATTTCTCGAGATCGATTATGATTTTAAGTCATCTTATGGATTGAAGATACCTGTGCGTGTATTGGTTTATTATGTATAAACTGTTGCACTTTAGTAAAGTACACATTCTTGACAAAATTAACCAAATATTCCGATTGCAAAGAGGATAATTTCCAAGAAGATCGGGTTTTGATCTACGCAGTCTTTCGTTAGATATACGAGTACTTTAATCTATGTTTTGTTGCTTGATATACTTTAATCTATGTTTGGTTGCTTGATATACTTTAATCTATGTTTTGTTGCTTGATATACTTTATTCTTTGTTTTGTTGCTTGATATACTTTCATCTATGTTTTGTTGCTTGATATACTGTAATCTATGTTTTGTTGCTTGATATACTTTAATCTATGTTTTGTTGCTTGATATACTTTAATCTATGTTTTGTTGCTTGATACACTTTAATCTATTTTTTGTTGCTTGATATACTTTAATCTATGTTTTGTTGCTTGATATACATTAATCTATGTTTGTTGCTTGATATACTTTAATCTATATTTTGTTGCTTGATATACTTTAATCTATGTTTTGTTGCTTGATATACTTTAATCTCTGTTTTGTTGCTTGATATACTTTAATCTATGTTTTGTTGCTTGATATACTTTAATCTATTTTTTGTTGCTTAACGTTTTAAAAATTTACGATATACTCGTTCGAGTATATCATATGAGCAACAGAAAAAAAGCATTAATTCAGATGTAAAACAGAAATCGAGCCTGGAAGACCCGCTTGCATGATGATGCTAACCGTTAGACTAAGATCACCTTGTACATATATTATGTTATATAACACGGTTTTCATATGTTGACTATCCCTGATCTATACGCCTTCCTTCGGGTATCAATTGCTATAAAGCCTGAAATATATTTTCAGTGCCTTTGAGGTTTCCGTTTAAACTTTTACGACTTACAGTCACCTCGTCGTAGATCCTGGCTTTATAAAATAGTCAGAAAAACCAGTCATATGAAGAAGAAATGGTTTGAAACTCGGATGAAGAAATTATTCGAAACTCGAAGGTTAATTGAGACACCAATTGAAAAGGGTAGCTTGTTTCAAAGTTTCAGGTATGAAGAGCTATGGAGCCATTTTTGAATATGTTCAAAGTTATTGACGGCCAAGTATTGTCTTGTATTAACGACCAAGTATCATCTTGTATTGACGCCTAAGCATTGTCTTGTATTACGGCCAAGTATTGTCTTGTATTTTTTTGACTTGGAAGATCACTAACGTTTCAAAGGATTTGAAGCCTTTATCTCCAAGAAGATGATTGCTTTATTGAAATATTATAGGCCCCATCGAACTACTGAAACAAGTCTTCCTTGCAAAGTGTCCAGTATCTTCTTCTTCAGTTTCAACCCTGAAGATTGGTTAGCAGCAAATCCCTGCATCTCCTCTTCCACTCCGTTCGGTCTTCAACGATCCTCTTGAGCTCTGTATAGGAGGTGCAGTCCATATCGTGGCATATTTGCTCCAGATACTCTCGGCGAGGACGCCCTCTGGCAATCGATCCTTTAATCATTCCCTCCAGTATATTGTGCAGGAGATTTTCATGTCACAGCATATGACCCATCCATTCTGCACGCCTTTCCGATATGGTGTTTGACAGGTCCCTGGTTTCTTCGATCCTGCTGAGAACCTCGTCATTTAAAATGTGGTCTCTCCAGGATATCCTTAGGATTCGTCTATAGGTCCACATCTCGAAGGCCTCCAATCTGTTGTTGGATTCGAATATCTTTGATTTCTTATTAAATGTGAGTTTTGCTTGATGGATGCGACTGTCAACCTCTCTTTTTGTATGGCCATCCCATGTGATTTTGCTTCCAAGGTAGACAAACTTTTTTGCGTTCTTAAGTGCAGCACCTAACATTAGTATGTTCATTTGGTGTTCGTCTCTGCCCACGGTTATCAAATCAATTAATGAACTTGTAGATTTCATGGTCTTAATTGAAATAATATGTACGTTTCTTTTGCCCCATCAATGTTTAATAAGATCGAACGAGTTGTTCAGTGTACACAGGGAAAATACAAACGATATAATTAATCAATTAATTAATAGAAGTTGTTCTGGGTTCAATAAGAAATTAGTTGAGTTGAACATGTTTGAGATTTTCATTGCAGTATTTAAAATAGGATTAAATTATTGTTTTGCTACATATTAATTGACCTGACTGCGAGCGATACGCCTTTCTTACTCTTAAGCATTTTGATTTATTTCTCTCTTAAATTTTTTTAATGTTTCAATTTATAATGTTTTAGATGCCTATATGTTAAGTCTAGGAAATATTTTTAAGTGTAATCGTTTATGAAAACTTCTCTGGTCTAGATTAAGTTATTTTTGTTCTTTACAATGTCCGAGCCTTGAGATGGAATCCTGAATGTCTCTTGTAGAGTTTTAAAGAACTTTTTTGAACTGATCTTCATTAATTATATCTTTTTTAGTTATGGTATGATCACGGTTTATAATGAGAGCGGTGATTATATTAGATTATACGTATATATAAATCTGGTGTCATGTTACTTTAGTGTGGAACACCCACAACAAATTTGTGAGTGGTATGTTTACGGAAAGATTTCAATTTTAATAAATACACCACCCTGAAGAAAAAGGTAAAGACGCCGCTTACTGATAAATATATTTACCCCAAGTGAAAAAAAACTGAACAACGAAGATGTTATTTGAGGATTTTTCTTATTGATAGAATAACCCCGATTGTCTCTCGTTTATTTCCAAAGAAAATAAGACCTGCGTATTATTCTAATAACTGTATAGATTAAAATATCTTCAACGCTAAAGACAAGCGAGATAAACAACACTAGAGCGGCATATATGAAATATAACGTACTTGTGAAAGTATTTATTGTACTCGTATACTAGAATGACACAAAGAAACATAGGCACAATAATACAATAAAGTAAGCGTTGTCTTTCTTATAACATTTTTTCGGAATTTACAAACCATATAATAGAGACAAATCATTTTTAACCTGTAAGCAAGTATGAACGCACGAGTGCGTGTGAACCGAACTTATCTCAAGTTAGTACGAACGCACTGGTACGTTTCACATTAACTTCCTAGAAAAGTATAGATTATACCAAAAAAGTTAATTGCATTGATGGATATTTGTCATAATTGATCCATGGATAATTTGTCATAACGAATTCTAATTTGTAACCCAGTTTTCGCTTTCCAGATTTATAATAATAAAACAAAATATGCATCATAATTCTTCAACCTCATATAAAAAAAAAATTAAAAAAACTAACTCCCTGGGTACATATTGTTCCTATTTAACTCACTAGTTTACAGGTTAAATAAAGTAACACTGAATTTTTACACGCGTCACAAAAATTACATAAAACATTTTTTTTTAATTAATTTATCTTACATATGACAAGAAATATACGCAATTTGCGAAAAAAAAACAAGTAATTTAATTTTGACATAATTTTAATGGATCTAGGTTTGTTGCCTTTCATCTGTCGTGTCCCAAGTAAACTAGGCTCTTGCCTGTGTCTCACTGAGGACATATAGCATGAACAATTAAATCGATACTTCTTTCCGATTTTTGATTAAATAAAACCCTGTTGCACATTATCATCAACCTGACAAGCAGTGACACTCAATTACATATGTATAAATCACGCGAAATCAAACTCCTCACATTTTATCACTCCAGATAAACCAAAACGTTCATCTCACAATGTACCGCACATAAACATAAAACAAACCAAAAATACATATATAAAAATATAAATATAAAATAACAAAAAACACCTCACTCAAGAACTCACACAATGATTGTATACATATTAGAGATACACAAAACTATAAGCAACAATAAAAAAATGAAAATAACCAAAGAATACCTTTTAAATACATCTTAAAGGTTTTCTCTTAAAGAATACCTCTTAAAGGTTTCAGACCTCTTAAATATTTTTCCTCTGCATTAATATTGCCAAACTCGAAGAAATATTAGTATAAAATATTTTAATTATTTATTAACATTGAAATCTTTCCGTACCTATACCACACATACGAGTAATTTCGTCTTGAGTGATCCAGAGGTAAGAAACGTGACACATCAGTCTGATATATAAACAGTGCTATTATAATAAACTGAGATCATCTCGCCTGAAAAGAGCCTCTGGATATGAGGTAGAAACATGTGTAGAGGGGATTTATATAATTAGTGGAATAAAAAAGGAATTAATAGTTCAATATTTTGAAGAAATAGTATTTACCTCAAAATATTCGACTCATCACAATTCCAATTTTCGTTTAATATCCGTTAATTTTACTCAAATTTAATTTTAATACACTGCATTAAAGACACATTTATGAATGTCAATTATAATTATTTAGCTTACGCTGGTTGATTGGAATAAATTGCTTTAAATCAATAAATCCACCTGATGTATTAGCATAAAAACTGCACCTCTCCAGGTTCTTCACATATTAACATATATGAAGATCAAATAACCAGGGTGACACAACACATCCTTGCTTTACCACTTTTCAAATAATTTACATTCATATTACACTTATTTGTTTGTTGTCGTATATTTTTCTACAAGTTTGCGTATATGGATAATATTAAATAATAATAAATAGGATAGGAATAATAGATAGGAAGCAATTGCTTTTAATTAATAAATAAACCAAATGTTTTTGTATGTAAGCGTTTAATAAATAAAATTCATACTGGAATTTATATTGACATATTTAGATATAAGCCAAAAGAATACAAACAGATGTGGTATTTTTAAACAGAGAGTTGATATATGCGTCATGTTATTTGAAACACGTCTCAGATGTACGTTTGATATTCAAGTACTACCTTGATCAAAAAGTTTTAGGACTTATTCATAAAATCGAAAATACAAGTTTATTCATCAAAATCGATATGGCCCCTTTCAAAGTATTCCCATCGACTGCAACGCACTTAAACCAGCGCTTGATCCAATCCTCGAAACACCGCTGGTACTCAATTTTCGGTGTGTCCATCAGAGCCGTCTTCGATTTTTTCACGACATCCTCTCGGGTGCCGCAGGGAGCCAGATCAGGTGAATTCAAAGGCTGCTGGATAGTAGTCGTGTTGTTTTTGGTCAAAAACTCATGGAAATCATGTCTTTCGCGATTTCAACGCGGTCCTTTTTTTGCATGAAATTGAGGTCTTTCGGCACCAGTTTTGCAACGACACGTCTGAGGCCCAAATCATTAACCAAAATATCATGAGCGGATCCATAAGCGATGTTCAAGTCCTCTGCCAGCTCTCTGATGGTCAATTTGTGGTTTTCGGCCAACATTTCTTTGATTTTATCGATGTTTTCATCGGTTTTTGACTGCCACTGCGTTCGTCATCCTCGACCGACTCACGACCACTTCTGAAGCGTTCGTGCCACCAAAAAACACTTCTCCAACATTTCCAAGGTCTGCGGACCGTTAAATCCGTTTTTCACACCAAATTTAATGCAAACTCGTTGATGCACAGTTGATGCCATTTTCAAACTTGTAAAAAATCGAAAACACTCACAAAGGTAGATGTACTCAGTACAGCGTAACTTTTACAAATGTCAAGCTTTGACGCTGAAATTTGGAGGGAAGTGTCAATGATAGATGTGGTTACCTAACAAAAAAGAAAAGAATTCCAATCGGGTGGCTGACAGCGCCACACGGTGGCCGGTCCTAAAACTTTTTGATCAAGTAGTATATATGGTATAAGCAAGTCATTAAAGTTTTATCAGCTTACCTTTATGAATACAAGATAAAGTTTGGTGTTTCCTTGCTTCAATACTTCGCAGAATATACGAGTACCATGAGGTATTGAGAAGCTCACAAACGGATGGGTAACTTCTGAGAAGTCTTTATCACTCACAATGATATGTTTGGGGGTGTAGGGAGAAATTCATTATTATTTCTTCAGTGATAAGGCGGACTTAATGTAGGGAATAAAGTGAAACGAAAAATAAAAAGAAATTGAGATAAATTATTTTCGTTATGTTAAATTTCGTAAATAAATGCTGTATGAATGCATGTACTGATAATAATATATGGGTTGATAATGTATGATAGAATACGAAATGAAGTTATAAGGGATGAATGTGAACTAAATGCTGATCTGTTGAGTAAGATGAAGAAGAGCATTCTGAGATTGTTTGGGTATGAAGAAGGAACTGCCGGTGGCGAAACACCTGAGTGTGAAAATAATAGTAGTGACGACGGACTTATGTTATGATCCAACATCTCGGGAAAAGGGAAATTACTCGCAAAGCAATTTTTTTTTTCTTATAATGTGGCTAAATGCCTGTTGTTCAAACCACCCAAAAAGTTGCCAGTACTTTCACAGAAAATTTTAAATGCAACAAAACTATTCTTTGACACCACTAAATTGGAAGATACTATAAACTGATGTAAGGCTAAGTGGAGCTTCTTTCGGAAATAGCTGATTCGATTTTAATCGCAGTACCACAGAATGCACTCTGCGGATTGATCCAAGCGGCCGCAAAAATTGCAACAGGTCGAAGGGATTAGATTGAAGCTATGGTAAATAGTTTCCAATAAAGCTCCCATGGCCAGAGAGAAATTGGGTATTGCATTAGTTTGGATGTACCCACGGGGAGCTGAGACGCGCCATAATGCAAGAAAATAATTTAAATGTCTGTCTTCCCACGAAGGAGCATGACCAACAATGTTGCCACGTCAACAACTAGGTCTTGTAGCGACCGTGCGTGCGGTCACTGAACCCATTGAGGTTATTGAACTCGCATTGTAAGGAATGCGAGACAAGCACTGGGCGAAAGTCGCCTGCTCGGTCATTGAACTCACTATTAGCGGAGAACGGGACAGCGATATATCTTCCACGCTGTCCTACAAAACAATGAATACCCTACGTGATGACAATAAATATATTGTGAGGTAGAGACGAGACGGCGACATATCTCTTGCGCCGTCTCGCGCACATTCCAAATATTATAAATACCGACGTTTATCAATAAAATACCTCTTTGCATATTCCGATTTCAAACGAGTTTTATTAAACCAACGATCATCCTCACCTCTCTATTAAGGAACAGCCGTTCCTAAAGTCTTAAGGCAGACTTTAAAAATCGCGTGAGGAGTCATCCCTAGTAAGGGGTAAAGGCGAACGTCACTTAAATAGAAGAAAACACTTTACGTGTGAGTACCGTACATATAACAAGCATTTTATTAACTATGCAGTTTTCTTTTTTCGTTTAGGAAATAATTTTCTTATATGAGGACCAAGACAGAATCCCTGGGGTTACCCTGTCAAAGATCAAACATTATTGATTTAGTACTTTGGCTCAATTTCTTATTGAAAGCTGCCGCAAGTGAGAAACAAAAGCCTCCCATTCGGTGGTTGTATTGACAAAAGAAAACTCCATGACTCCCCCTGTGTTGAGTTCATTTG
The DNA here is from genome assembly GCA_949825065.1 of Odontocerum albicorne. Lineage (NCBI taxonomy): Eukaryota > Metazoa > Arthropoda > Insecta > Trichoptera > Odontoceridae > Odontocerum > Odontocerum albicorne. The sequence goes on from OX463862.1 coordinate 7,551,795, forward strand.
ATGTCGAAGGGGGTTGGAGTCTTTGGAGGAGAATTATAATTACTCAAGGGGAAAATCTGATACTTATTGTAGAGCAAGCGTAAAAGAAAGACATCATGGGTATTTTAGAATTACTGTTAGAGATTTTTGCTTCAAAATAAGAAAAATAGATCGTTCAGGAATTGTTAACAGTGTTTGTTTGTTTTTTTTTTGGATTGGTATGAAGTTTCAATGTTTTTTTGTATTGGTATAAGGTTTCATTGTTTTTTTCTATATTGGAATGAGGTTTCATTGTTTTTTGGTATTGGTATAAGGTTTCAGTGTTTTTTTTTGTATTGTTATGAGGTTACATTGTTTTTTTTTGTTTTTGTGGGAGGTTTCATTGTTTTTTATGTATTGGCATGAGGTTTCAGTTTTGTTTTATATTGGTTTAAGGTCTCAGTATTTTTTTTTGTATTGGGATGAGGTTACATTGTTTTTTTTTGTATTTGTTTCAGGTTTCATTGTTTTTTATGTATTAGCATGAAAAAAAAAACACATCTACATAATCAAACGTTTCAACTTATTAAGCTTAAAAAATTTAACGATCGATTTGTAGGTGGCCAAGTTCCACGCAGAACGAAGAAACGCATAATGCATTGGAACGCATAAAGATATTGATTAAGTAAATCAAATTTGTCTCACAAAGGATAACCGAAAAATACATGGTTTACAGTTTCATCATCCAGACCATACTCGCAGCCGAGATTCTGCCCAATACGCATTCCGTAAAGATGCCTAGCCACATTTATATACGAAAATTTACCTTTATAACATGTATCTAAGAGATATTACTATTCATTTATTAATTTATTCATTGTAAACTATATTTGGCGGGCTTATTGTTAGACGGCAATCACTTCCAACCAAGCAGACTAAAGAAAATAAAGGAAGTTACATGTACGCAAAAACTATTCATCTTTATTCACCTCTAAAGGAGTATGGCCGTACGGTGTACGGCGAGCGATTTTTTACCTCAAGAGAGTATGGACGTACATGGTACGTCCGATGTTTTATTGCCGAATACATGAATTTATCCATAAAACGGACAAGGCTCAAATGTTCTTATCTTTTCAATTATTTTGTATATGGCGGCCGCAATTACGTTTTTTATAATATTACAAAATCAATTTTTTATTTTGCTAACAAATTCTCACTCGCTTAGAGGTTAAATTTACACGATAAAATTAAAAGTGAGATATTATCGATCAAAGAAAAAGGAAGGGATGGTGGAGAGGAAAGAAAAATCAGGAATGAAACACGTTATATTACTGACTAGACACTAAGGTTTTTTCAGTCGCTTCTCAAAGCATGCCAAGGACGGAGCGAGTCTCAAATTGGTTTGTAATTGATTTCAGAGTCTCACTGCATGGAAAGTAAAGGACTTTGTAAAAAACGAAAAGCGGTAAAATAGGAAGGTCAAATAAACAAACTCTGTTTGAGCGTAGCGCAAGTCAGTCAGTAATACGCTGAAAAGTTTCGGTGAAATAAGAGGGGGTGGCGAAAAAGTTAATGAAATTATAAAAAAGAGATAGTTTATGAATTTGGCTTCTATTTTTTACGTTTAACCAGTTCAATGCCTTCTGGTATGAAGTGATATGATTGTACTTTCTTAGGTTAAAAATAAATCTTAGACAAACATTTTGAAAACGCTGTAATTTGTTCAGCTAATGCTATATTATTTCCAAATATTAGATGTCAGTTTAGTTCAAAATCGGAAAGATCAGAGATTTCACGAATAAAAATATTATTTAGTGAGGTGCATGTCCGCGCGGTAACGCACTGGACTTCCGTCCAGAAGGTCGTCGGTTCGAACCCTGCGCTGTATTACTCCCCTCGAACGACACAGACACTTTTTCCACCTAGTGTTCGAGGGTATAAGATACCTATGGTAATATCTTTAAAAAAATTGTTGGCAGGAATCTTTGCAACACTAAGTGAATTATTGATAAAGATGATTCTTCGACTAACCTCATTTCTTTGATCTCGCCATGAGAGTGTTATTTATTTATCACCTTTAGGTTTTAATATAGAGAGGTGTAAATTTTTGCGATCGATTTTATTTTCATTGAATAAATTTATAGCTCTAGACCAATCCAGTACAGGACCATATTAGGACAAGGTTTTCCGTTGCTGGTTCTGTGGCATGGAATGGTTATCCTTCTTCTTTTCCCTGGCTCCATCCCAACTCATTTTTTGCGAAGACTGTTGGGGTCAGCTCTTCTCGTCCTAAGGTTGTATGCTCTTCAGTCCCGGACTACGTCCCCCAGGCCGTGCCTCTGTATCAGTTTATCTTTTTGCACCACCCATGAACTCTTTGGTCTTCTTCTGGTTGTTATTCGAGGAAGATCCATGGAGATTGCCTGGTTCACAATGTGATCGGGTGCTCTACGTCCAACGTGCCCATACCATCATCTCAATTGCCTCTCCTCCATCTTACTGTTGATGTCTGTAACACCTAGGCTTCCACAAATGGAATGGTTTGCCTCTAAGTATTAAATATATGGGTGGCGAGTGTAGCTTTATTAATCATTTGAACATACTTCTTTTTAGGAGTTCTTATCAAAATTAATAATTATACATGCATATGAGTACTATACTCCACCTTAACACGAATGTTTAACTATCATATATCGGTCTACCAAGGTATTTTGTAGTTCGTCTTTTCATGGAAAGTTTTTTCGAGGTTTTTACCGAATACGTTTTTCTAAATATATGCAGATACGGAAAAGAGCATGATTTAATAATTATTGCATCCACCACCATTATTTTATCCTTCTACTCAATTTATAAATACTTATTTTGTTATATTTTATCCTTCTACTCCATTTATAAATACTTATTTTGTTATATTTTATCCTTCTACTCAATTTATAAATACTTATTTTGTTATATTTTATCCTTTTACTCAATTTATAAATACTTATTTTGTTATATTTTTATTTGTCAATAATAGAAGATTCGGATGCTGAGATAGATCGCCCTTAAGGAGTTTGCTTTCTAATTGGTAATGTATAAATTTTCCTTTAGTTATTATTAAAACTTTCTTAAATATATACTTTACATCCATTTACAACCAATGTTTCTCCTCCGCTGAAGGCGTGCGTCTCTTATCATTTGCCATTTTCATTTAAGTTTTAATTGAATGCTTTAAAAAATCTTCGAAAAGTTGTGATATACAGTAAGAAGATTCATAACTACCACACAAGAAGTCGCGAAGATTTTTGACATCCAAAAACCAAAAATTCAAAGTAATATTTACCAAAATTCAAAATAACGTATACTATATTACAAAGCTTCTCCTCTAGTACAAACTATGTATGTGACTCAGTCGGCAATACGCTTGACTTCCATATGGTGGGTTCATGTACGATTCCCAATTTTACCCCAAAAAAAAAATAATAATAAGGGTACCTACCAATCTAGTAAAATAATTCACCTGGTATCAATACTCATACGTGTTAAACGTGTGTGAGTGTTGATGACACTCTACGTGCGGAGTATTATTACCAACACGCACGATGATGAACCGCAAAGTCCTGGCGTATTCCAGTGGTTCAAAATCCAATCGCTTGATCAATGGGGTCTAAGATAATTTTACCTCCCAGTCACACTTTTGAATATGTCGAAGTAATCAATTCAGACATTGTAATTTATTTTATTAAACACTGTTTATTCCACTTTTTTGTAACGGTATAACCCTACCGGTTTCAAAGCTTTCACCTCATCTTTAGGGGAGGTGAAAGCCTTGAAACCGGTAGGGTTATACCATTACAAAAAAGTGGAATAAACAGAGTTTAATTAAATAAATTACAATGTCTTTAAACCTTCACAACGTTAATGCCTTAACTTTAAACAATATAATTCAGATATGTTGAAAACTTACTACACAGTTTGAAAAAAAAAGTTATTAAGAATAAAATTCGTTAATAATTATTTTTGAAACTAAATAAATAAACAACCAAACGACTTGAACCTATTTTCTTCTGAACGCTTTTATTTTATTTTCACTTTGTGGCGTTTTTCTATTGTTAAACTTTATAAATAGCCCCTTCCTTATTGTTTTCCCATTGAAACATCTTCTTTTCAACTCCGCCCACATCTTCCACCCTTAACTTTCCATCACCTACCCCTACGGCAACAATAGCCATTGGAAAATATGTGGTACTTTGGTCGTTGTTTTCCAGAAGAATAACACAATTGTCTTTGAAACAAGTTTTCTTATATGAATATGTTATGCCTTCCTTTAAAGGATATAGGAAAGTTTTAATGAAATAATATTAGAAAATTGTACATCTGATCGACATCCTCACTCAGCTTTCAAGTTTTTATATTTAATTTTATATTTTTATGTTCAATAGTAGTCTTCTTTTCTATAAAAATATATTATACGCCAGTGTTTTTTTTTTGTTTTTTAATCATATCAAAAATTTACAGCTGTCAAATATAACATATAAAGGGTCTTTCAAATTAAATTTTGGATAAAACACAGATCTCGTCGCGAACTGGCCTGGGTCTTGTGACATTTGAGAAGTGTAATGTATGACATTTATAAAAATGAAGTCGCATACAATACAACAACGCGTTCAAATTGAGAATTATTTTACGTATTGTAATCTCCGGAAACGTTGATGTTAATTGGCCACCAAGATCATGTGATCTAATACCGTTGAACTATTTTCTCTGGGGCTGCGTGAAAAGTTAGATCTATAAAAATTACCCCCAATTAATTCCTGAGTTGAATGACGAAATTATTAGCGTTATTGGTGAGTTAGAACCGCAATTATGTCTATATGTCATCGAAAATTTTGACAAAAGAGTAAACATCTGTGGAGCTGCAAGAGGTGGACATTTGGCGGATATTGTTATTTTTTTGTGTTTAAATGTCATACATTATAACATACTTCAATGACCAATAAAAAGTTTTTTGAAATCAAAGCAAATTGTGTGTTTTATTCAAGAAAAAAAAATTTAATAAAAAAAACCACTCAATATGAAAGACTCTTTATATACATACATACCATCACGCCATTTCTCTGTCGAGGTAGGTTGTAATAACAAAGAACTAAATTTTTCTATCACGACACACATTTTTACCTTTCTACACCTTTTTATACAACTTCTACGATTTCTCCGACTTACTACATTTCCTTCTTTCAAAATATTATTCACTTGACAAAACTACACTTTCCTTGGTTTTCCTCTTACGCACTATTTGCACTCACACTTACACTATACATGCTACTTTTTTTATTTGTTTCGTATACTCAAACTAATCTCAGCGTGTTCCTCTTTATCTTACTCAAACATCAGCCATAAGTTCACATTCCTCCCTTAACACATCATTCGATATTCAGTCATACATTGTGATTTTTTGTAAGCTTCTCAAATCACGTATTTATTGTTGACTTGTTCCCGTGGATTTGTGCCCCGTGGACGTGGATGTTTACTAACAGTAGTGACGAAGATTATTATAAAATGTTATTATATGAGGTGGCGCAAAAGAACTGTAATTTTAAACCAGACTGGAATCATTTAAAAAAAATCTGGGTTTTAACGAGAATCGAACCCGCAACCTCCAGGCTGGGAGTCAAGCGTCTTATCAACTAGGTCACGAAGGTGTACGAGGAAGACGTAGAATGCAGACAGAATGGTAGGAGGTTATACGAGAATTTTTAACTAAGGATAAGGTAAGAAATACGATTAACATAAGAATATGTATAACGAGATGTGTGCCTCTGAACGATGTGAGAGTTGTGTGCCAGTCTGTCCTTTCTGTTTACTTCAAATGGAGATGTTGTGGTGGTATGTATAGCTGTATGTAAATAATGCTAAGTCAATTGGTACAATCTACTCACTATCGTAAGTTGGAACGCTTAAACGGAGTGTGTGAATCCTTAAAAAGGACTGAACGACCGACCCAAAACGTAAAATAATCTAAAATAATCTAAAAAATCTAACACATACAATAGTTATTTGAACTCCTGAAACCATATTTTTAGTATTTATAGCAGAATGATTAAAATACCATAAATATGTATTATTAAAAAAACTTTATTGTAAAGGTTAGTGTTTTTGTAGGTAGAAAAACCTCGAGGTTGTCTTAAATTATTCTCAAACAATATTTTATTGGACAAGTTTGTACAGGTAAAAAAAAACATTTAAGAAAAAATATATAAGTGGTACTCGAGATAAAGTTGAGAGGAGAAACGTACAAAGTCAACTTGAGAAAAGAAAAAAAAAAGAAATTTTTAATGAAAAGGTAAAGCAAAAACAACGGAAAAGTCGTTATAATTAAATTCTTTCAGAATTTTCTCAGAATCGAAGAGTTTTATTTTTTCTTCTGACATAAATGTTAGAAGGAATTATTATTTTCAAAGTAAAGAGAATAAAGTACCCAGATAATTGTAGAGATGGTGCAGACTTTATGTTCATTCTTCGTACATATTATTGTTTTTCAAAGTGGGCGCTACCACCCTCTGTGCAAATCTCTGGAGGAATCTGGGGAGGCGTTCCTTGTCAGTTGAATTAGGGGGGGCGTTGAGGAGCAAGTGGCAATAAGAAGAATTAGTGCAGTTACAAGTGTTTTGAATAGAAAGAGGAACATATTGCAAAATGTTAACCACAGAGATTTAAGGATGCTGCTGATAAATATAGAACCTCATATAGATAAATTGATAACACAACACCAGGCCCATCTTTCTCTTTAGTGATTATTTTTAATTTAACTGATTTGGTTAATATGTATCACTTATAATAGTGAACAATTGTTTTGTATTGTATTGCACTTTATATATTTATTGAAATATATACGGTACTTAAATGTTCTTTATAAATCATACTAACTTTTAGTATGTGCACAAAAGATAAAATATCAACACATTTCACGACACATCGGGCGAATAATATTACCAATGCATTCTATTACATTTTCATTGCATACAGTACAATCTGGCGGGCTTATTGCCATGTAGAAATCTCTTCCAACCAACCAGAAATATGTTAAAGAGGCCTTAAGTTAAAACGACACTGGACTCCTTTTAAAAAACATCTAGGTTCCAGCCAGATTCGAACTCGTAATCTCAGGGCTGTAATATAGATGTCTTACCAACTAGGCCGAAAAGAGAGCGGTGAGTCAAAACAGTTTGTATTCTGATATACATCTCCTTGATGTATTCGTATGATCAATATTAGTAATTTATTCCAGCAAGTGTGCAAGGGTGTGCAATTTAACACAAGTCATATCAAAGCAAGTTTAGAAATTCAGCTATTTGGTTAGTATTTTCTCAGATGGTGGAAGAGTTACGAGATACACATAAAACTCAAGATTGCTTTGATTTCAAAAAAATTATACGTCGAAAGTATAGCATGTCGTTTAGTGAACGATACCTTTATTGAGTGGTTTAATATTTCAAAAGGCATAAAGCAAGGATGCGTTTTGTCACCCATGTTGTTTAACATAGATTCACGTGTGAAGGAATTACAGCGGTCATTTTGTAATAAAAAAATGTGGAATAGAAATGTATGCGGATTCCGTGTTGACGACAGGGAAGTGGTAGTAGATGTTGAAGATGAATGAGAGATGCAAATAGAAAGATCTAAGAATTAATGTTATGAAATTCTTAATTAAGGGGATAGAAAAGTGTGTAAGTGAAAGTACATGCGATATATAGGTGGATAATGAAAGATTGAAGCCAACTGACGAATCCTCCTATTTTGAAAGTATTTTCTAAGATAACTAATTGAGGGGCATGGCCGCACGATAACTTATTTGTTCAATTAACGACATAACAGTTTCGACATGAAAAGTACTTAAAATTATTGACAAAAAATACACAAAGTCATCTTAAACTTTCATATTCAGGAGATACAAAAATCAGTAGTTATAATAAATTACAAAGCCATTGTTTAAAATTACAATATTTAATATAAATATGTATTTTTAAGTAACATACGTACGTATGTATTGGGTGTTTACATAAGTTGTGGCCATTTTTTTTCAAATTTTAAAATGAGTACCAAAATTAAAACAAAATGGTAAAGGTTATAATATAGTACATCATTCGTCAAAGTTTTCTGCTCTACAATATATTGGGTTCATCCTTCAAAATGGAATGTCAAGTGGACGAAAGTGAGCATTTTCGACACCTCCTTCTGTTCGCGTTCAATCGAGGGAATAAAGCTGGTAAAGCTAGTTGCGATATTTGTTAAGTGTACGGTGAAGATGCTATGAATGAAAGGACAGCTTGTCGATGGTTTTTGCGTTTCAAAGTCGATAATTTCGACCTGAAAGACTTGGAGCGTTCCGGACGACCAGTGGACTTCGATGAGGACCGCTTAAATCATATAATTCACGAAGATCCCCTTCAAACCACCGTAAAATTGGCTGAGCAGATGAATTTTAGTCCCATGACTGTATACCGCCATCTTAAATCAATGGGAAAAGTCCAGAAGTTCGGTGCTTGGGTTCCACATGTTTTGAGTGAAAACAACAAAAATCAACGTTCGACAATTGATGCGGTCCTCATCGAAGTCCACTGGTCGTCCGGAACGCTCCATGTTTTTTAGGTCGAAATTACCGTCTTTAAACCGCAAAAACATAGCATCTTCACCGTACACTTAGCAAATATCGCGAGCAGTTTTGGCCTTATTCCCTCGATTGAACGCGAACAGAAGGTGTCGAAAATGCTCCGTTTCGTCTACTTTACATTCCATTTTGAAGGCTTGTAATCAAATAAAATAATATATAGTATGTAACGTAAAAGCAAACACAATATATTGTAGAGCGGAAAATTTTCTTTCGAATGATGTATAACCTTTACCATTTAGTTTTACTTTTGGTGCTCATTTTTAAATTGGAAATAAACGGACACAACTTATGTTAACAATTTCAATTACAATACAATAACAGTTTATAAAGCACAATTTACAGCCAATCTATTGAGATATTAAAAATAGTACAAAAAATTAAATAAGTTGGCTATAAATAAAGGAAGGTGAAGGCTGCGGCCATTATACTGGGCACTTCCGTACACCTGCAAACATGTTTAGGAAAAAGTAAAAAAAAAAACCGTTGTGCCAACTGTGTTACAAAGGTTACCATTCTCACGGTAACCTGACATACGGTGTGTGAGTTATAAATTATGCCGCTTGAAACTAAAAATACAATTTAAAAAAGAGGGTTAACATATTTTGTTTTGACCCCCACCAGACTCGCACAAATTTTTCCAGCATAAACTTGTGAAATAGCCTTCCCCCACCGACCAGAGTCGGACCTGTGGGATGAATGGATGAACAAAGGTAATGGGTGTTCAATTTAAACGAAATCTGTGTAAAAATAATTAAAATCACATCTCATCACATATCCTTCGCCTTATCTCAACACACATCTTTCGCCTTATCTCACACACATCCTTCGCCTTAGCTCAACACACATCCTTCGCCTTTTCTGCATCCATCCACCTTTTCATATAACTTCTACGATTTCTTTGAATTTAAACGTTCATTCTGTCTAAAAATCGTTCATTTGAGCCAAACACATTATACTTTTCTTAGGCTTCCTCTACCACGCCTTCAATTCACATTTGAACTATATATTTGTTTTGTTAATCTTTCTTCATTCATTTCTTCTACATTAATAAACCATCTCTGAGTGCTCTACTTCATCTCATTCAACAGAGCAGCCTTTAGTATTGCCATGTATTCTTCGTAGCGTGTAGAACGTTCCACTCGTTTATTCTAGAGGAATCTTGTTAGTGCTCCCCTGATGATGAGAACAAGTGATAAGATATGAATGTAAACTGAAGGCTGTTCTGTTGAATGAGATAAAAAAGAGCATTCGGAGATGGTTTAATCACACAGAATAAATAAATGAAGAAATATTAATAAAGCAAATATTTTATTTATAGTTAAGGCATTAGCATTATGAAGGTTCGAAGACATTGTAATTTGTTTTTATCAAATAGTGTTTATGTAACGGTATAACCCTACCGGTTTCAAGGTTTTTACCTCATCATCAGGTAGTAGGGTTATAACGTTACATAAAATAAACAGTGTTTAGCAAAACAAATATTTAGTGCAAATATGAGAGGAAGGCGTCATAGAGGAAAACAAAGGAAGTGTATGATACTTTGAAAGAGAAAACGTACACAGTCAGATAAATCGAAGGAGTTGTATGAGAAGATGTATGGATGTGAAAGAGACGAAGGTTGTGTGTCGAGATACGAAAGTTGGGAACTCTCTCGTTTCTGCCTGCTCTTAAAGTGAAATAGTATGAAGGTAAATATATATTAGGTGTTAACATAAGTTGTGTCCATTTTTTTCCAAATTTAAAAATGAGCACCAAAAGTAAAACAAAATGGTAAAAATTATACGTCATCCGTAAGAAAATTTTCTGCTCTACGAAATAATGTGTTTGCTTTTACGTTACATATATTATTTTATTTGATTACAAGCCTTCAAAATGGAATGGCAAGTAGATGAAAGTGAGCATTTTCGACACCTTCTGTTCGCGTTCAATCGAGGAAATAAAGCTGCCAAAGCTGCTCGCGATATTTGCGAACTGTACGGTGAAGATGCTACGAATGAAAAGACAGCTTGTTGATGGTTTTTGCGTTTCAAAGATAATAATTTCGACCTGAAAGACATGCAGCGTTCCGGACGACCAGTAGACTTCGACGAGGACCGCTTAAACCATATTATTCATGAAGATCCCCTTCAAACCACCGTAGAATTGGCTGAACAGATGGATTGTAGTCACATGACTGTATACCGTCATCTTAAATCAATGGGAAAAGTCCAGAAGTTCAGCGCTTGGGTTCCACATGTTGAGTGAAAACAACAATAATCAACGTTCGACAATTTCTGCTGATTTGCTCGCGCGTCATCAAGCTACGCATGACCACAAGTAAACGGTCCTTTACTGCATCATTACTGGTGATGAAAAATGGTGCTTTTATGTGAATAGGAAGAAACGGAAAGAATGGATGAGTTATGGTCAACGAGCAACGCCCAGAGCGAAACAAGGTTTGCATCCTCGCAAGACGATGATTTGCATCTGGTGAGATTGGCAAGGCATCATCCACTACGAGATACTGGAACGCAATCAGAGAGTCAACGCGGAGCTATACATTCTGCAATGCAGCGGCTCAACACTGCAATTCAACAAAAAAGGCCGGATCGGCAATATGGCGTTATTCTGCAACACGATAACGCCCGCCCTCATACCACCAACATTACAAAAAATGCCATTCAAACGCTTGGTTGGGAAGTCCTGCCGCACCCTCTATATTCTACAGACTTCGCACCATCGCTTTTTACCTTTTCCGGTCGCTTTCGAACAATTTGCGCGGCGTTTCCAATAATGACGTCGAATTGCGGACATGGTTGGACGTCGAATTGATAATGACGTCGAATTGCGGACATGGTTGGACGAATTCCTCGAGTCAAGACCGAATGGTTTTTATCGCACAGGCATTGAAAAACTTGTAGAACGTTGGCAAGAAGTTGTAAATAATGAAGGAGAATATGATACATTATTGACTAATTTGTTGTTAAATAATGAAGGAGAATACATTATTAACTAATTTGTTGTAATTTTTTTTGTTGTGTCCTCATATTTTCTTCATTTGAAAAAAAAAAAACGGAGACACCTTATGTTAACACCCAATTAATTTGTATTTATTAGCATGAAAGTGTTAAAATAACAAAATAAATATATTGTGCAAAGCGTGGTAGAAGAAAACCAAGTAAAGTATGGTTGCATCAAGCGTATGGTACTCGTATTTAGAAAGATGGAAAGGTTGAAAGTCTAAGAAATCGACCATGTTGTATTATAAAGTATATGGATATAGAAGAGGCAAAGGATGTGTATCTGATAGGGAAGTTAGGAGCTCTTTCCTATTTGCCTACCCTGATAGTTAAATTACGTGATGGTATGTATGTATGCAAAGCGAAAGTAGTATTGAGAAATCTTATTTAAAAAATGCAATATTTCCATAACCTAGATTCGCCTCTGCCTCTGTGCCCTATAAACCACACAATATTGTATGCAGAGGCGTCAGGACAGCGTTATTAAAGTGGCCCTCTCGCGTTTTTTGCATTTTTTATTTATAATACCTTTTTCGCTGTGTGTTGCACCATCTGCTTCTGACGAGCGGCAGTGGTAATATTGTATGCTCTATCCTGCGTAAACATACATTTTTATTTTTGCCAACCTTAGAATTATGAGTGTTTTCCTTTTTTTATCTTTGTCTTTCTCCCTCGTTTTTTTTTATATCGTGCGTCAGGGCTTTTTATTTTGTAAATGAGACAGTCAATGTGGCTTCCAGCCTTAATAAATTGGTCGATTTTAAGTTTTTCTGATGAAAAATAGAAAGAATTTCATTCATATTAGAGAAAAAATATTCACATATGAGAAAAAACGATTCATATTTGAAAAAAAATCATTCATATTTGAGAAAAAAAAAATGATGTTTTGTTTCAGAAAAATCATTTATATTTGAGAAAAAAACATTTATGTTTGAGAAAAATAAATCATATTTGAGAAAAAATATTTGCGTTTGAGAAAATATTTCATATTTGAGAAAAATCATTTAAATTAGAGTAAAATCATTAATATTTGGAATAAATCATTCATATTTAAAAAAAATCATTTATATTTCAAGAAAATCACGAATATTTGAGAAAAAAATAATTATCAATTTGTGATAATGAATAAAAGTTCACAGAACGAACTTTTGCGTATTCTCACATGTTACACAAACGTTCACAGATTTAATTCGCAATGCACAATTTTATAGAAAAATTATTCATATTTGAGATAAATCATTCACATCTGAGAGAAATTATTTATGTTTGAGAAAATCATTCATATTTGAGAAAAAAAAAACAATGGTCAAATTGCAAATAAAAATTTGTGGTAATAAATAAAAGTTCACAGAATGAACTTGTGCATATTTCACAATGTTACACAAACGTTCACAGATTTGATACAAAATGCACAATTGTGGGAGAAAAATCATTCATATTTGAGAGAAATTATTCACATTTGAGATAAATTATTCATGTCTGAGAAAATAATTAATATATGAAAAAAAAAAAATTCGTCAAATTGTAAATAATAAATTTTGGTAATAAATAAAAGTTCACAGAATGAAGCATATTTCTCCATGTTATGCAAACGTTCACATATTTTAAATAAAATGCACAATTGTATAGAAAAATAATTCATATTTGAGAGAAATTATTCACATTTGAAGGAAATTATTCATGTCTGAGAAAATAATTAATATTTGAGAAAAAAATAAATATCAAATTGTAAATAAAAAATTGTGGTAATAAATAGAAGTTCACAGAATGAAGCATATTTCACCATGTTACGCAAACGTTCCCATATTTGATATAAAATGCATAATTGAGTGAGAAAAATCATTCATATTTGAGAGAAATCATTAATGTTTGAGAAAATCAATCATATTTGAGGTAAAAATAATCGTCAAATGTTTCACAGAATGAACTTATGCGTCTTCATATATATGTTAAAGAATTTTAACAGATTTGATACAAAATGCATGATTTTACCAAAAAAACATGTTTCCATTCTATAGTACAGCATCCCTCAACATATTTTAATTCATGATGCGGACATGTTAAAGTGGTTGGAATACAATACTCGTATTGTATCCATCCCTAGTAATCAAGCCTTCGAGCTTAAAAACAGGTTGGGGAGGGAAAATACGTGATATAAAAAAAGCCACTTGGAAGGTTTTACTTGTTGCCAGTTTTAAAAGGTAATATTTCTGTATCTCGAATAGTCGTACAGAACATGAAACTTTTTATTTTCCAAGAACTATAGAAGTTAGTAATTAACTCACAGTTTGCTTTCGTAGGTATAAGAAATACTATCGCATGTGCACAAGCTACAACACTTGCACACTTATATCGCATTCCAGTTCCAGCACTTATATCGTTCCAGTTCCAGCACTTATATCGCGTACCAGACGATTTATTTTAACAGACTCGCACCCTTATGTTCTACGTGTTCAAGGGTGTATGCTGAAAAACATCTGATGTCCCCGTGGCTGGGCTCGCCCTATATTGGTGGGGTGTATCTTGGCCGAGGCGATGTTATTAGATAATCCCATACCTTTTGATAGCTTCTGTTTTTTAATGTATCCTCTTTTTAATGTGTTCTTGAAATGTGTCTAAATGTATTATGTACATACTATGTTGCTATCAATAAACCTGTATTTATTTATTTTTATTTATTTATTTTTTTGGAGTTCCATCAGGAATCGAGGCCAAAGCTCACGGATGGAAGACCAGCATCTTATCAACTAGACCAGGGGTCTCCAAAAATTTTAGCCTAAGGGCCACACTGTCTCCTCCACTAAGTCCCAAGGGCCAAGACCTAGCTAGCTCATCATACCAACATACTGTAGTTTTAAATTAAACGTAAATTATCGTATTGGGACTAGTCGGCGAGTGAGATGTCTATGGCGCAGGGTGCGGGGGTGAATTCCGCTCCATTCGCAATCTCGGTGGGTACTTACGGGCAAGTGTCAAGGACATTTCATTGCTGCGGAGATAGCGATTGTCAGTGGAAAGTTACAGCTACATAAATCTCATTAATCATTAATGTAATGTTTAATTTCATTGTTGAATTAACTATGTATGTCACTTATTGTAAGTTTTTAGGAAATATCTCATATCATTAATTACAGTTTAAATGTTCAATTTCATTATGTGTGTCAGTTATTGTGTTTATTAATTGGTCGTTAAATAAAAACATCTGATTATTATTTTGTATGATTTACTTACATTGTAAATTTTAAAATGTAATCCAAATAAACTATGACCGGCCGGATAACGGGCATACCCGGCCCGCGACCGCGGACCGGATTGGTGGTGCTCGTTGGCCGGTGTTGGCCCGCGGGCCGTAGTTTGGAGACCCCTGAACTAGACCATGGAATTTAAGTAGTACGTTAATGAAAAATTCGAACGGTAAAATCATTTAATTGAGAATTTAGTTATTATTTTATTTCTTTTATATGACAAGAATTCTTATACATATATTGTATAATTTGTGAAAAAACAACAAGTAATTAAATGTGGACACATTATTTTAATGGATCTGGGTTTGATGCGTTTTATTGGTCATGTACCCAATGAACTAAGCATTTGCCTGTACCTTATTCTTTCCTTTTTTCAGCTACAGAGCTATGAAGACAACTAAAGTTTTCATCAGCTGAATTTTGGTGTTGAAAAGTACTGACCGATTTAATTTACTTTCATGAAATGCAGTAGTCAATTATGATGCTCTACAAATATACGACATATACCTCTCGAGCCTATTAAGATCAGCGTTTGTAGTAAATTAGTAATGCCTTCTAGCAGCTTCTCTTCTCACTTGACAGCAATAATTCACTCTACCTATCTCTACATAACCTCTTGGCACAATATCAGTTCCTTAATGAAAGACCTGACGTGCTCTGGCCGATCAATGATACCCAATTAAACGGATGCTGGCAGAGAGAATGAGAAACGTAGCCGATTTAATTTGTGCGGTCTTTGTAATTGAAGGTCTCGTGTAAATAAAAATTTTGTAATATTACTTTCATAAAAATATTCTTTTAATAGTTTTTAGGAACGGTTGTTCCTTAAAGGAGAGATGATAAGGATGATTGTTGATAAATAAAAACTTGTCGGAATCGGAATATGCAAAGAGGAATTTTATTGATAAACGTCGGTATTTATAATATTTTGGACGTGGGCGGGAATGCGCACGAGATATATCGCTGTCTCGTCTTTGCGCTTACAATATGTTTATTGTCGATGCGTAGGTATTTTTTGTTTTAAGAGACAGCGCGGAAGATATGTTGCTCTCTCCTTTAGTAGATACATCAAATTTTAACTGAGCCATTATCTAATTATGCGTCGTGTGTGATCAGTGTTGTATATGTCCGTATATTCACTCCAAATTGTTCACACTGGAAACTTTTGAACGTTAATGATATCTAAACGAGATGAAGAGTGAAACGAGAGACATAAAAATGTCGATTAGATTTTGTTGTATGCTGCAAATGTTGGGTAAGTGGTGAACAATTTCAATCTAAAAGTGAGGTGCTCCTGTATATCTGTTTTAATAAGAATTGAACATTTTAAAGGTTTGTAAATTAAAAGGTGTCAAGAATTTACAGTGCCCGGCGGTAAGTAATGCACATCGGGCTTAAGAAAGAGACTGTCGGCCATAATCAGCTAACTTCGGCTTTGTAGAGCGTCATGTCTGTCGCACGATGCGCTAATAGTCTTGCGACGTAACACGTGTATGAATGACAGAGACGACGCTCTACAAAGCTGAAATTAGCCGATTATGGCCGACAGTCACTTTCTTAAGCCCGATGTGTATTACCACCGGGTACTGTATTATATATTTTAGGTGCATAGCCACGCTGTAATGCACTGGACTTTCATGCGGAAGGTCATAGGTTCAAACCCTGTGCTGTTTTCCTCAAATTACAGGTATTTACCGCATAGTATTCAGGGAAATAAGGACACCAATTACATCGGTCATATCTAATATTAAAATAAAGGGGAAAAAACAAGTCGGTGTGCTTCGATCATTTGACTTCGGTGTACTATCGGATCCAGTACAGTGGTGTGATGAGTGAATTTACTGGTATGCATCGGCTCACTCACTTAAAAAAACTTCATGGCACAGCATTGCTTTCCACCTGCATTGACTTTGGAATGGCGAGAGGATCTTCGACTACGAAGTCTAGCAACGACGACGACGCTGTCTCCATGACTCTTGAATGATTAACTCATGTGTAAATAAAAAAGAAAGGTAAAAACTGTGTGAAGCAGATGAGGTTATAATAAATTATTTCAGCAGCAGAAGAAACATCTCGGGGATGAAAGCTAATGTACAATTGAGGATCGTCTGTATATAGATGATATTTGCTAGGAGAGAATTATGCAATACTTAAGGGTGAGGTTTCAGACATGTAAAGGAAATGAGGGTTGGAATTTGATTGATGTAATTTTTAGGACAAGGCAAACAAATATTAAACACTGTTGTTTAAATTCTAAAATAAATTTTTGCGGATATGATCCTTTTTTTATACATTTCAAAACAAGGCTTTTTTCCACCCCCTTTTTTGTAAAATTGTGGCCTGTTTTGCAAAGAACCATTCTGCGTACTGGCTGGAATTTAAAAAAAAAATATTATTATTAAATTATGTAACAGCGATTGACCAAACAGTAAAACTTTTTTTCTTCCCAAATCGAGATCAATTATAATTTATCATTTTGGAGTAAAATAATTCATATATATTAAATAATTATTTGAAACATAACATTATTTATAGCTAAGGCATTAACCTATGGAGGCTATAAGCAGTTTAATTGATTTAACTAAAACAAAGTTTTTTCCACGTATGTTAAGATAACGGTGTAATCCTACAGGTTTCAAGGTTTTCACATCATTAAGGGAGCTCAAATAAGACTGAATTATGTTTCAGCTATCATCAACAGACTAGACGCATCTATCAATTTAAATTTAAACTAGGGGTTGGGGGCAGAGGGAGTATGTAGGAACTTCGGTAAGCAGCGATCAAACCTTTGGTTAATATTGGTATATTAAATTTATAAAAAAACAGTATAAATTATCCCGTCGTTGCCCTAGCGGAGTTAGCAGATAGAATAGATCTACAAACTTTTTTACCCAAGCACACAGCTTTCGCCTCCTCCACATTCTTACATCTTATCTAGCACAATTTTCTATCATTCATACTTCTCCCTTTACTTTATTTACAAGTTCTTTCTTTCAAAATCTGGTCAATTTGGTCCATCCACGTTTTCTTCGGTCTACCTTTTCCACGCACACCTTGCACTTCTGACTAGCATACTCGCTTCATCATTCATTTTCTGCTAAGTCCGAGTTTCACTTCCATACATCAAGAGGGTCGTCCATACACTATTTTGTATTGTAAGTTTTAGCTACTGTTGATATTGCGGGGTTGTTTTTTATAACATTAAGTGCTCCGCTTACCTTGTTGCTACCATTCTATCAATGTCCTTTTAAACTCGATGACGAACTTCCATACGAAAGTCCAGCGCGTTACTCATTACATTATAAAATAGAAGTTTCTAAATAAAATTATATATATACGTAGATCAACTTTACGAATAAAATTCTAAATAAACAAGATAGCCAAAATGTGCATCATGTTATAATATGTTATCACAAAAATTTACTATTGTATTAAAATTGAAATTCGCACTAGACAAACTCGCATTAATTGAGGCTTCTCTGTATATACTGCTCAAGTGTGGGGGAGCAAACACCCTTGATCCTGTATAATTGAATGAGCCTTGCACGCGGCGTGCATATAGCCTTCGTCTTACTCTGGAGGGGTGCCCTCAAAACACTGTAACTGACAAGGAAACCATTATCTATATCTGTACAAAAGCCTTGTTGGATTTAATAGATGGATATTGTAAGCGAGGGAGGTAACAGACAGACGTATTCCTTGATTAGATACAATGCATGTTCAAGGGAAACGTAACATATGATACATTGTTCCAAATCTTATCTTGTTATTAATATCCAGCGTATTTATTTGTTGCCTTGGTAGTTTATTCTCAGATGATAGGAATACGAGTAGTTGCAAAACAATGCATGTTCAAGGGAAACGTAACATATGATACATTGTTCTAAATATTATCTCTTTAATAATATCCAGCGTATTTATTTGTTGCCTTGGTAGCTTATTCTCAGATGATAGGAATACGAGTATTTGCAAAACAATGCATGTTCAAGGGAAACGTAACATATGAAACATTGTTCTAAATCTTATCTTGTTAATAATATCCAGCGTATTTATTTGTTGTCTTGGTAGTTTATTCTCAGATGATAGGAATACGAGTAGTTGCAAAACAATGCATATTCAATGGAAACGTAACATATGATACATTGTTCCAAATCTTATCTTGTTAATAATATCCAGCGTATTTATTTGTTGTCTTGGTAGTTTATTCTCAGATGATAGGAATACGAGTAGTTGCAAAACAATGCATGTTCAAGGGAAACGTAACATATGATACATTGTTCTAAATCTTATCTTGTTAATAATATCCAGCGTATTTATTTGTTGTCTTGGTAGTTTATTCTCAGATGATAGGAATACGAGTAGTTGGAAAACAATGCATGTTCAAGGGAAACGTAACATATGATACATTGTTCCAAATCTTATCTTGTTAATAATATCCAGCGTATTTATTTGTTGTCTTGGTAGTTTATTCTCAGATGATAGGAATACGAGTAGTTGCAAAACAATGCATATTCAATGGAAACGTAACATATGATACATTGTTCCAAATCTTATCTTGTTAATAATATCCAGCGTATTTATTTGTTGTCTTGGTAGTTTATTCTCAGATGATAGGAATACGAGTAGTTGCAAAACAATGCATGTTCAAGGGAAACGTAACATATGATACATTGTTCTAAATCTTATCTTGTTAATAATATCCAGCGTATTTATTTGTTGTCTTGGTAGTTTATTCTCAGATGATAGGAATACGAGTAGTTGGAAAACAATGCATGTTCAAGGGAAACGTAACATATGATACATTGTTCCAAATCTTATCTTGTTAATAATATCCAGCGTATTTATTTGTTGTCTTGGTAGTTTATTCTCAGATGATAGGAATACGAGTAGTTGCAAAACAATGCATGTTCAAGGGAAACGTAACATATGATACATTGTTCTAAATCTTATCTTGTTAATAATATCCAGCGTATTTATTTGTTGTCTTGGTAGTTTATTCTCAGATGATAGGAATACGAGTAGTTGCAAAACAATGCATATTCAATGGAAACGTAACATATGATACATTGTTCCAAATCTTATCTTAATAATATCCAGCGTATTTATTTGTTGTCTTGGTAGTTTATTCTCAGATGATAGGAAGACGAGTAGTTGCAAAACAATGCATGTTCAAGGGAAACGTAACATATGATACATTGCTCGAAATTTTATATTGTTAATAATATCCAGAGTATTTATTTGTTGCCTTGGTAGTTTATACTCAGATAGGAATACGAGTAGCTGCAAAAAAATATCCAGCGTATTTATTTGTTGACTTGGTAGTTTAATCTCAGATGATAGGAATACGAGTAACTGCAAAAAAATATCCAGCGTATTATTTTGTTACCTTGGTAGTTTATTCTCAGATGATAGGAATACGAGTAGCTGCAAAAAATATCCAGCGTATTTATTTGTTGCCTTGGTAGTTTATTCTTAAATTATAGGAAAGCGAGTAGCTGCAAAAAAATATCCAGCGTATTTATTTGTTGCCTTGGTAGTTTATTCTCAGATGATAGGGATACGAGTAGCTGCAAAAAAATATCCAGCGGATTTATTTGTTGCCTTGGTAGTTTATTCTCAGATGGTAGGGATACGAGTAGCTGCAAAAAATATCCAGCGTATTTATTTGTTGTCTTGGTAGTTTATTCTCAGATGATAGGAATACGAGTAGTTGCAAAACAATGCATATTCAATGGAAACGTAACATATGATACATGTTTCCAAATCTTATCTTAATAATATCCAGCGTATTTATTTGTTGTCTTGGTAGTTTATTCTCAGATGATAGGAAGACGAGTAGTTGCAAAACAATGCATGTTCAAGGGAAACGTAACATATGATACATTGCTCGAAATCTTATCATGTTAATAATATCCAGAGTATTTATTTGTTGCCTTGGTAGTTTATACTCAGATAGGAATACGAGTAGCTGCAAAAAAATATCCAGCGTATTTATTTGTTGACTTGGTAGTTTAATCTCAGATGATAGGAATACGAGTAGCTGCAAAAAAATATCCAGCGTATTATTTTGTTACCTTGGTAGTTTATTCTCAGATGATAGGAATACGAGTAGCTGCAAAAAATATCCAGCGTATTTATTTGTTGCCTTGGTAGTTTATTCTTAAATTATAGGAAAGCGAGTAGCTGCAAAAAAATATCCAGCGTATTTATTTGTTGCCTTGGTAGTTTATTCTCAGATGATAGGGATACGAGTAGCTGCAAAAAAATATCCAGCGGATTTATTTGTTGCCTTGGTAGTTTATTCTCAGATGGTAGGGATACGAGTAGCTGCAAAAAATATCCAGCGTATTTATTTGTTGCCTTGGTAGTTTATTCTCAGATGATAGGGATACGAGTAGCTGCAAAAAAATATCCAGCGTATTTATTTGTTGCCTTGGTAGTTTATTCTCAGATGATAGGAAAACGAGTAGTTGCAAAAAAAAGCTAATGGGGCCATTTGACTATTTTGAATTTCGAAAGTATAATAATACAACACAAATATGCATATGTCAATTTTTATTTAAAACAATCACTGTTTTTTTTATTTTATTGTTTGTTCGTTAATGGACCTCAAGTCCAGGATCCTCTCGCCATTCTAACGTTAATTCAGTAAGAAAGTGAACCTATGTCCTGGAATTTGTTTTCATTTAGTTAAACGTTAGTTATACGTTGCACACCAGCAAACTCACAAGCCATACCGCTGTACTGGATCCCATGGCACACCGAAGTGAGACGATCGAAGCATACCGACATGTTTTGTGGATATTTTTAAAGAATAGATATGATTAAAGTCAAAAGTGTCCTTGTAGTCCCGAACACTAGACAGAAAAATACCTGTGTTTTTCGAAGAGAGTAGCACAGCGTGGGGTTCGAACCAGCTACCTTTCGCACTGAAGTCCAATGCGTTACCGCGCGGCCATGCACCTCACCTTATTGGATTGCACCTGAATTTTATTGCATTACACTTTAATTGTATACAGTACAACTTTTCGGGCTAACTGTCATGTGGCAATCAATTACAACTAAAAATAAATATGTTGTAGACCCCTTAAGTCAAAACCAGACAGGAATCTTAATAAAAATATTTTGGTTCCATCAGGAATTGAACCCATAACCTCTGAATTAGAAGATAAATAATAAATAAATAAATAAATATAAGTCTATTGATAGCAACATAGTATAATATGTACATTCCAAAATATATAGCACATACATCTCGAGATAAATAGCGGAAAATAAATTTAAAAGAGAATCTATCAAAAGGTCTGAGCTCTTCTTACGAATATAAGTGTATTTATTTATTTTTTCAAAACATGTTTAGCCCAATTACTTTGAAAAATACAAGACATATTAAAAAAGAAGAAAAATTACATATAAAAAGTAAAAAATAATGTAAAATAAAAGATAATATATATGCATACATACGAGTATATACACACAAACATATGATACACATACTCGTATATTCACAGTCACTTAAGTATGTTGATGAGTGCTTTCTAACGCGCTCAATCTAAGAAGAAAATTAACTCTTGCTTTTGGTAATGTGATATGAAATATGTCAATATCCGAATCAGTCCTGTTCAGAAGAGTTTAGGCCCTTCCAACAGGCATAGCGGCTGGAAGACCCGTTCTTGCGTATGTTATTGAGAACAGTTCTTGCTGGCGCAGTCTAGTGTAACTGTTAGGAACATTTAACGCTAATCTTTGTAGTAATGCTGGACAGCTCACACCTCCTCGAACGAGTTTGATAACGTATACCAGGAGACACAGATCTCTTCTTACGCTCAAGGAGTTATACCCGAGCATGCCCAGCAGAAACTGAGTTGCATAAAGCCATGGATAGGCACCGAACTCTCTCATATAGAGATATCGTAGATATTTTTTTGTACTTTCTCCACCATGAGCAAGTTCTGCGCCCCCACGGGCTCCAAATGCAAGCATTGCTTTCTATTTTGCTACGGATCAATGAATTAAACAACGTTTTGAGCACCAATAGGTTTTCTAATGACTAGAGATTCTCATTACAAATCCTAAAGTTTTATAAGCTGAGTTGCACATAATTTCTATGTGAGGACCAAACGCGAGATTGCTGTGGAACAAGACACCCAGATCTTTAATATTATCTGTGCGGGGTATAGGTATAGATTTTAGTGTATATCTATAGAATTTCAAGACGTGTGAGCGATGCTTCGACATAATTTTGCACTTTGATGCATTGAAATATAATTTTTTATTGTAGCACCACTCAGAAACGTTGTTGAGATCTAACTGTAGGTCTAAGCAGTCGGTATAAGAACGAATTTTGGATTACCAACTAAGCCAAATAGGTTGTCAACGTCTTGTTTTATATGGGTTGTAAATAAAAAAAAACGACAGTATTTACAATGTTTGTACAAAAAAACGACAGTATTTACAATGTTTGTACAAAGAAACGACAGTATTTACAATTTTTGTACAAAAAACGACAGTATTTACAATGTGTGTACAAAAAAACGACAGCATTTACAATGTTTGTACAGAAAAACCACAGTATTTACAATGTTTGTACAAAAAACGACATTATTTACAATGTTTATACAATTTTTGACAAAAAAATAAATAATATAAAACGAGTATAAAATATCTTTCAGTAATGAAATATAAAAAAAAAAACTTCCTACAATAAAATTAAAAAATAAACTTGATATTATGTCTCTAGGATATACGAATTATAAAGGATCAAAATCTGCCCAGATGATTGTTTCATAATTGTAAGTTAGTACCTGTGTTTGGTTTTATTTTCATTCATTTTATTCAGATTCTGAACAGTACAACAAGATTCTGAACAGTAAAGTGTAATATTTAACAGTAAATAAATAATAAAGGTTCACGTGTGTGCACTGAGAAGAATAATTGGAGTGGCAATGTACGACAGAATACGGAATAAAGCGGTAAGGGATAAACGTAAGCTTAAGGCGGATATATTAAGTACCATTCTGAAAGATTTCGTTTGAAGCAATCTTAATTATCAAATTGAACAAATTAATTTTAAATTTTTTTATGTAATAATTTTTTTCAATTTTTCATTTTGTCTCTCATCACTCTGCTCAGAAGTGCAATCCTTTGGTTGATTTGAAACTAATAAAGAAAAAGATTTAAAAGGACAATTTATATACAATACATAGTTTAGAGAGTAAACTCTAACTAAGGATTCGTACCCACTTATACATTTTGATAAGACGTCCCAAAAATAATAATTGCTAAGTGCTTCCTAAAGCTGGATACGCCACTCATATATCTGACACAAGTAGGCAGATAATTTCACATCACAGAACCAACACCGGTGAAAGCTCCATCGTTAAGCCCCGCCCTATTGAATGATTTGGAACCACATTTTTTTAGTTGAAAAATAATTTAACCTCAACGTTTTACTTCTGTCCTACGGAACATCCCGTAATATACAATGGAGACATTACATTTAGGGACTTGAATACAAAGTGACAAAAATTGAAATCAATTCGTTTTTTGATACTTAAGCCAGTGTAGACTTTTTAGAAGCAGACTTATGGCAATATTTATCACAACCATATATCAATTTAGTTACTGTGTTAAAAACAGAAATTCATCTATGAATATAATTTTCCTTCTCTCTTCTCCCCAATTTTCTTTCCTTATATTTTACATTATGACTTGAATTGATTATAGTTTTATCTTTAGTTTTTTTTATCGTCAGAAAGCCGATCTACGTGGTGTAGTTGGTAAGACAACCAACCCGGGGATAGCAGGTTTAAATGTCGTTGCAAGCCAGATATTTACAAAAGGATTCCAATCTGGTTTTAAGTCAAGGAACCTTTAACAAATTTCTAGTTGGTTGGAATAAATTGCTTCATGGCAATAAGTCAACCAGGTTTTACTGTATACAATGAAAATCTACTACTGTTTACGACGAAAAACAAATACAAGCAACTCAAAATACAATAAGTTAGATTCCTAATTATGATGTGCAACTTTATTATTGGGTTACTGTTAAATATTATACTGTACTTGTAAACTTATAAATACTTTTAAATTCCTGAAATATACAAAATAAACATACCGTTTCCCTTGTGGCGACCGTATGCGCGGTCACTGAACCCACGAGGCGACCTTTGCTCGCCCGGTCATCAAACTCGCATGCTTCACAACGCGAGACAATCAATGGACAAAGTCCACGCGTCGGTCATTCAACTCACTACCAGTGAAGACCGCATTCCATGAGGAAAGGAGAGGGGGGCAACACATCTTTCGAGCTGTCTCCCAAAACAAAAAGGATACCTACGCGCGACAATAAACATATTGTAAGCGCAAAGACGAGACAGCGATATATCTCGTGCGCATTCCCGCACACATTCAAAAAACATTATAAATACCGACGTTTGTCAATAAAATTCCTCTTTACATATTCCGATTTCGACAAGTTTTTATTTATCAACAATCATCCTCATCATCTCTCCTTTAAGGAACACACATTCCTAAACCCTGTTGGGGTAGGCAGAAAGGACAAAACACAAGACTTTCCTTTCTCGACATATCTTTCGCCTATTCAATATCTATACACCTCACACAGTTCCTATGATGTTTTTAACTTCTTACTTTCCTTATTTTTAAATACTATACACTTGATCCAACCATACTCTCCTTGGTCTTCCCCTACTATGCCTTCTCCCCACATCTACACTGTTTATGTTTTCGTTAGTTTTACTTCAATTATTAGTACTTAATTTTATTTAACACATAAGCCTTAAGTTCACATTCATCTCTTATCAACTCATTTCGTATTCTGTCATACATTGTCACTTCATGTATTCTTCTTATTGCACGTATTTCTACATCATTCAGTTCCATTTAGTATTTTTCTATATTATATAATCGTGTCACTTTCATACATCAAAGTTGGCACTATAATACTGTTGTGTAGATTTTGATACTATCCGGTTCGAGTAAATGTTTTTAAGAGCTTCATTGATTTTGTTTTTTTTCGCTTTATTCCGGTCGATATTTCAATATAAACAATTCAAATAAATTAAAAAGCAATTGTTCGCTTATTTTCTGCCTATAGACGTCCATTATATTAATGGATGAAGTACCATTTATATTTGGCTTATCTTCAAATGATCTAAAATGGCGCTATGCCAAAAAAAATATTGGAAATCCCTGGACGAGAGGGATCTGTTGAACAATATATCTGACAAAGCATGCCTTATCTGTGTAGCATCCCAGTTGGATTAACTGGATGGCATTTGTATGCAAGGGAGATATCATAAGACGAGAGCTTACAAAGGCACATTTCTTAACAAGGAAGGAGCACTCGCATATACCCGTACATCTGCAGAAAATTGTTGGAGAGTTAGAGAATAACTCTATCAATAGTAAACCTCTTTTGTATGGGGATGATATGAAGATTTAAGGTTTATTAAATCAGTTGAAGGCTGTCTGAGGCTTTAGAGCGATACTGATCTTGGAATGGCTCACTTTAGATATAACTGTCTCAGCTTTACACTTTAGTTATGACTGTCTCAGCTGAGGCTTTAAAGCGATATTGATCTTGGAATGGCTCACTTAAGATATAACTGTCTCAGCTTTACAAATTAGATATAACTGTCTCAGCTGAGGCTTTAGAGCGATATTGATCTTGGAATGGCTCACTTTAGATATAACTGTCTCAGCTTTACACTTTAGATATAACTGTCTCAGCTGAGGCTTTAGAGCGATATTGATCTTGGAATGGCTCACTTTAGATATAACTGTCTCAGCTTTACAAATTAGATATAACTGTCTCAGCTGAGGCTTTAGAGCGATATTGATCTTGGAATGGCTCACTTTAGATAAAACTGTCTCAGCTTTACACTTTAGATATAACTGTCTCAGCTGAGGCTTTAGAGCGATATTGATCTTGGAATGGCTCACTTTAGATATAACTGTCTCAGCTTTACACTTTAGATAAAACTGTCTCAGCTTTACAAATTAGATATAACTGTCTCAGCTGAGGCTTTAGAGCAATATTGATCTTGGAATGGCTCACTTTAGATATAACTGTCTCAGCTTTACACTTTAGATATAACTGTCTCAGCTGAGGCTTTAGAGCGATATTGATCTTGGAATGGCTCACTTTAGATATAACTGTCTCAGCTTTACACTTTAGATATAACTGTCTCAGCTTTACAAATTAGATATAACTGTCTCAGCTGAGGCTTTAGAGCGATATTGATCTTGGAATGGCTCACTTTAGATATAACTGTCTCAGCTTTACACTTTAGATATAACTGTCTCAGCTGAGGCTTTAGAGCGATATTGATCTTGGAATGGCTCACTTTAGATATAACTGTCTCAGCTTTACACTTTAGATATAACTGTCTCAGCTGAGGCTTTAGAGCGATATTGATCTTGGAATGGCTCACTTTAGATATAACTGTCTCAGCTTTAATATAACAAAGAGCTTTTTTATCCTTTTCCCAAGAAAAAATAAAACTAAATGTAAAATAAAAAAAATATATATATATACCATTCATAGCGCTGTTTCGAGAGCATATTCTCCTGAAAGGCACCTTTATTTGGGATTCAGCCCCACTTATATTGACCGATTAATAGTACAAATGAAATATGTATACTCGTATATACGAAGGGTGTAAGGATATGACGACATCCGCGGCCTTATTGGTAAAACGCTTTTCTCCCGACCCGGAGGCTGCGAGTTCGATTGCTGTCTGGTTTTTTAAAAGGGATTCCAGTCTGGTTTTTATTAACGCCTCTTTAACATATTTCTAGTTGGTTGGAATATATAAGAATGCATATGGCAATACTGTGTACAACGAAATTGCTATACAGTACAATATGAAGGTGGGGGTTGCGACCATAAAATTAGAAACTTCTTCGCATCTTCATATGTTTCGTTAAACATATTTGGTAAGAAAACCGCAGAAAACTTAGGCATTTGTAGCCTTTCCGATATGTGATAGTAACACATTTGGATGGACTTTAGGTGGAGTGTATTGTAGTATGCCATGTGTAAGTAATGTTCATATATAATCATACATTTTGATAAAACCTTCCTAAAAAGGTTGTCTTTAAATGCTTTCTAAAGCTGTAAACGTCACCCATATTTCTGATACATAATGGCAGACTATCTTTCTACAGTACTACGGAGATCAGGTCGACATTAGGTGCAGTATGTGTGTAGTGCTTAAAAATTTTCATAAGACCTCCCACAAAGGGATGCCCTCAAGTGCTTCCTAAAGCTGCATACGCCATCCATATCTCTAACATTCAACGAAACATCATAAATTATGAACACAACATAAACGGCATGATAACCAGTTTGAGAAATTAATCCAAAATAATTGTTTTTGATTCAAAATTGACGTATTTATCTCATACCAATGAAATAATTAACAAGGGTAATGATGTGTTAGGGTTATATAAGCTAATATTTGTGAACACCATTCTCTTAATGATGAAACTGTTTAGACAAGAAAATAACACAAAATAAGATATTCTGAATGAAATATTATTTGTAGGGGATCGATTGAATAAGTGGAGTTGTGATTAATCTAAATTAAAGCTATCAAAACACATTTAATTAATCGAGAATACTGTGAAAATGCCTGAATAGATAGATATTCAGGCATTTTCACAGTACTCTCGATTAATAAGATATGTTTTTGATAAATGCATGAAGTGGGTTGTGGTATTAATGGGCGATTAATTTCTTTGAATTACTAAATTAATTAATTTTTGAGTCATATTCGTATCTAGACATTCAAACGCTTATAGATAGAATTAATGAAGCTGGTGTGAGGCTGAACATGAACGTGAGTAAAACTTAGTTCATGGTGTTTTGCCGGCAGAATCACGCAGAAGGAAGTCATACATTGAACGGTGCTGATATGAAAAGAGTGAAATTTTTTAAATACCTCGGAAGTATCCTAGTGGAAAACCTTGACCCAGAAACCGAAGTGAAGTGCAGAATTGAATCATCTCGTGCGGCTTTTAATAAAATGAGAAGCGTATTCTGCGATGATAATCTAAACTTGAAACTTCGACAACGGCTAGTCAAATGCTACGTTTGGTCAGTGTTATTGCATGGAGTAGAATCATGGACCCTCAAAGTTGGTAATATGAACCGACTGGAAACATTCGAAATGTGGATGCACCAGAGAATATTACGGATGCCCTGGACGGATATGGTCAGCAACACAAGGGTTCTTCAAATAGCCAAAGTTGATAGAGAGTTGCTGACTAATATTAAAATCCGAAAGGTGTCCTACTTGGGTCATGTACTTAGAGGAGCAAAGTACAAATTACTGCACCTGATCATCCAAGGCAAAATAGAGGGTCGAAGAGGTGTTGGCAGGAGGCAAATCTCCTAGCTCCGTAGTATATGTTATGTGATTGAACAGGTATGAGGAGCGTTGAGTATCTTTTTCGGGCTACCGGGGACAAAGATGTCTACTCTCAAGTGATATTCAACGTTATGGAGACCTGACTTGACACTGGGAAGAAGAAGAATATTTGTATCTAGGTTTTACAATTTAACAACAAAATGAGAATTTTAGACAAAGAAATTAATTAATAATTAGTAATTGGTCTAAAATAAGACTGCACAATACACGGCACGTGGGTCGCATGCTGCCCACCAGCACTCACTCTGTCACCTGCGAAACCTTTTGTGAAGACGTTCAATATTATAATAATGTAAAATTAATCCGTTCTTTTTAGTTTTTTTAAATAGAATATACAAGAAAAAAATATTTATTTTATTTTTAAAATAATTAAAAATATTTAAAAAAAACGATTACTTCTACCATGTCTCCAGAATATGACAAACTTGTTGAAAACCGCCGTAATGTCTCTCATTAAATTAATTTAAACATTTTAAAAACAATCCCTTTAAGACCCATGTTTATTTCTAGTGTTTATTTTTTTATTATATTTGTACAAAAAATATTTTATTTGTCATAAAAATTGGTTAACTTTGTCGTTATAATAACAATTAATAATATTGCAATAAAATAATCGTGGAGAGGTGCATGCTCAGCAGAAACCGCAAGCACACTGGGCGGATACGCCCCCAAACAAAAGTTGATGATAATACAGAGGTTGCAAAAATACTGAGGTGGAAGTGGGCCACGTACATCGCCCGAACAATGGACCATTGTTGGACGTATGAAGTAATCTAATGGTACCCAATTGGCAGAATTAGACCAGTTAGAATACCAAAGGCACGTTGGGTGGACGACATACGTAAGCAACCATCGATTACGTGGCAGGAATGCGCAAACGACAGGATTTCTTGGAAGCAACTTGTAGAGGCCTATATCCTGCAGTGGATGATTGTAGGCTGATGCTGATGATGGTATAATATAGAGCTTTTAAAGTGGGTGTAGAAAAAAATAAGTTCGTCGCGTAATTTCGGACCACGTTACCTTCACATGCAAAGGCTATGCTTCGAGAAACTTGACCAGATCGTCGTGTGATTACTGACCAAACATGTTTCACGAAATTTTCCGTGAATTGACCAATTGTCTAAATCTCTTGGAACAAGCAATCTTTCATGATTCAACAAGAAGAACGCGACTTTAAATTTTACTCCATTTCCCGCCATGAAGAACTTCCCATGTCCATTTAGATATTTTTAATAAGTATATATAGTATTCGCCAGAATATCACAACAATATTTAGAAATAGCTACTAACTTTGTGCTCTCCTTTATTAATATAAATAACGTAATATAAACAAAACATTAAGGACAATACTTCGCCTCTGGAGTTGAGTAACCCTGCATCAACATGTATGAAGTTTTTAATTCTGCAAAGCAACTTGCATCTCGTTCTACTAATGAGGCCATGTGTTTTTTATGTCTCAATATCTATCCATAAAATTCCCACAAAATTCTTAAAAATTATTAAATAATTTTAAAACGATGACTGTAATTTATTATTACTACTGCTTTTTGTATCTTCATGTTAGTTTAAGATAAAGTTTTGTATTATTTGTCAATAATTTTAAGTAATTGTATAACCTGTCACATGTTCATTTGTATATAAAGACATTGTTGCATCGTTAATTAAACAAATAAATCAATGTCCAGAACTGTGACATACCACGAACCTGCAGAAGTTACAATTGAAGGTTTAATTGTAAACTCATGAGTATTTTTCTCGCCAATTTACAACATTCCGAAGATATCTTTTGAACCAATCTATAGATAAATTTGTACCAATTTATATATTTTTTTTTGTCATTTACGCTTTTTATTTTCATGTTGACCTTGAGCCCTCAGCTACAAAGTACAATCCTTTGACTTATCTAAACTTTATAAAGAAAAATATCACTCTTTATATTTTTTTTAAAATAGGCAATTCACCCAAACTAGAATGATTTGTGCCACCAAATTTAAGTCATTATGCAATTATATGAGTCGACAAAATAAAACCAATTTAAAAAAATTACAATTTTACATTATTCAAAGTCTCAACTGATTGCGCTTTAAAAATTTAACAATCGATCTTTAAATGGAAAAGTTCCTCAAATAACATAAATAAGAAACGCAACATTCATTGTACGCGCTAAAGATATGGGTTTTAGTAAATCAAATCTGACTTGTAAAGGACAACCGAAAAATACACGATCTATAGTTTCATCATTCAAACCACACTCGCAGTCGCGATTCTTCACAATACCCATTTTGTAAAGGTGACTAGCCACCACGCAGTGGCCCGTCAAAAAAAAAACAACCTTAAATTGTAAGTTCGTTCTATTATGTATCTTCTTTTTTACGCGTTTGAACGCTACTTTAGTTGTTAGAGGGGATTTGTTTTTATGTTTGAATTACTATTTTTATTTGCCAAAAATAGTGTGTTCGAATTCCAAGTTATAGTGCTCATGAGAAGAGTTGGCTCTCTAAACGGCACTATATAAATTGTCAAATTGTCCTTTTATTATTATAAACACATCAACATTTCAAAATTTCCTCCTCTTTTGAAGATTTACTCGTAAGCTAAATAACTAAAAAGCCACAAGGCTAAGGTTAAATCTAAGTTCGATTTTCCGGAGCGTAAACAGCACACGTTTTGTTAAAACTGTTTGAATTCCCAATCTCGGTCCAGGCTCCTTCACGGAGATACTTCTTTGTCAAATAAAAACAGAAACGGCAGCCATTGGGACGCTGAGGCACGTCCTGATAACCAATGTGGCACAAATCTCTGCCGATTCAATCCGTATCCATTTCTGAAAGTACGGTAGCCAAGATACCGTATTTTTATTGAAACGGGAGAATTTGATTTATTATACTTTAAATGACATAATTCCCAGTCACGTCTCAAAATGCGAATATCAGGAATTAGGACATAAGGAAAGAATACGGATTGAAAAAAAGATGTATTGCTGAAGGGGGAGATAAGTGGGTTTAGATGGTTCGGCCACGTAGAAAGAATTACCGGTACCGATAGTTGATTTATTTTACACATGAAAATAATCCCATTTTAAGCCAAATGTGTAACTGGCGCATATCGAAAGATCTACAAATGTATCTTTATATCATAGTTTGTTTTCCTTTAATAAGTTTTCTGAGGATTTTTCCCAAAAACTTCTCCCTGGCTCCATCCCAACTCACTGTCTGCAAAGACTGCTGGGGTCAGCTCTCCTCGTCCTCAGGTTGTATGCTCTTCTGTCCCGGACTATGTCCCCCAGGCCGTGCCTCTGCATCAGGTTATCTTTTTGCACCACCCATGAATTCTTTGGTCTTCCTCTGGTTGTTATGCCAGGCAGATCCATGGAGATTGCTTGGTTCACAATGTGATCGGGTGCTCTGCGTCCAACGTGCCCATACCATCTCAATCGCCTCTCCTTCATCTTGCTGTTGATGTCTGTAACACCTAAGCTTCCACGAATGCGTGAGCTTTTTATTTTTCCCAAAAACCATTTTTCTTAATATATAAAGAAACGGAAACCGAAAACTATTTAACCTAATGACTCTAGCCAACACCTTCCTATCCTGTGCCTATTTTTTTAATATGTAAATACTAATGGGTTTGAATCCCTAGTGAAAGCGCCCTTGAAGGGAGTCTGCTCTCTAATCGGTTCTATATAAATTGATTTTTTATGTATTATTTATAGTTAAGGCATTCACATTGTGGAGGTTTAAAGGCATTGTAATTTGTTTGATCAAACACTGTCTTGATTGTGGTCCCCTGAAGATGAGGTGAAAACCTTGAAACCGGTAGGGTTATACCGTTACACAAAGTGGAATAAACGGTGTTTGATAAAACAAATTGCACATTATTTATCTTGCACATTATTTATCGTATCTGAACCCAGTATTTATTTTATTTATAGAGATATTAAAGTTTTTAGAAGCAATGTGTATTAGTTACACATCACAGGGAAGGAAGGGTTAATAGGTTAAGCTAGTAAGGAAGCGCTCTTGAAGATACCATTATGGTCAGAGATTAGCGCTATCATTTATTGTATTGTTTTTCTGTTAACGTATTTTTTAAATATTCCGAAATTGATTTTGAAATAATATTTTGTGAAAAAAAAAACGTGGAAATTTTGTAAACTTTTAAAATATATACTAAATTCGAGATATCTGGTCACCCTATCGAAAAAGACATAGGTTCTGCCGTAGGTAAATTGCCCTCGTATTGGTGAACTCCTTGTTATTCTGAAGCAGACATCACTTAGATCTCGATACATTTACACTCTGCGCCCAATTGGACCCGTTTTCTATTTGATCGACTGAAATCAGCTTTGGAAGAACAAAAAATAATGCTGATCTGTCAAGCATTTACCAATAGGGAGTATTTTGTGGAAAGTCAGGCTTCCAACAACTGCTGCCTCAATACCTTTAAAAATCTTTAGTAAAAAAAAAACACAAATGGATGAATTGTATAGTATTTTCTCCGATACTGGAAGGGTTAAGATGTATATCAAACGACGTCTAGCGATACGAAACCAAGTGAATTGGATAGTAAAGCATATTAACTCGAAACAAAAGTTTCAAAGTCTGCTAAGGGGTAGTCAACCACAGTACTTTCATAACAATTTTGGTTTTATAGAAGTGACACGTGGATGTTGAATAAATGCTGCAAAAATATGAGTAACTTCTTTTTCTATTTCATTTGGCATCCTTCAGTATATCCAAATAAGTGTTTCTTGCATATAAAAAAGCGTGGCCGGGAGACAATATTGTTTCGGCCTCAGTAATCAAACCATCGGGTTATGAATCTTTGGAGTAGGATCGGAACTCATGGTTCGTCATAGAACGTGTTGGCATGGATCTTTGAGATGGTTTTGACATGTGAAACGAATGAATAAAGAAATACTTACAAAACAAATATTCGGTGCGAATCCGGATAAAATACGTGGAACAGGAAGACCAATGATAGTGTGGTTGAATTGAGTGAATGTATAGTTAGAAAAACATCGTATAAGTTGTATTGATGTGGAAGAGGCGAAATATTAGTGTCGAGATAGGAAAGTCTGGTACTCCGTCCTTCTTACATATCCTAGCAGAAAACGAAATAATGGTCTGTTTCTATATATGCATGTCCAATAAGATCTTTACATGATATAGATTTTAACCATTGTAAATTTTGTATTTTTTGTCCAATAAAATAAAGTTTCATTGGAAATTTTTAAAGTAGAGTGTTTTGTTTAAAAATGCATGGACCTTAAAGCTATATTTTTAAGTTGAATGTGAGAAAAATAGAGGCAAAATATGTATTTTATTGTATTAAACATGTAAACAGTAAAACATGGCAGGCTTTTTGTCATGTGGCAATAATTTTCAACCAACCAAAAAATATATTAAAGAGGCCTTAAGTGAAAATTAAACTGGAATCCTTTTAGAAAAAAATCTGAGTTCCAACGGGAATCGAATACGCAACCTCTGGGCTGGGAGACACGCGTCTTACAAACTAGGTCACGGAGTTCATCATGATAGGGAAAGAGGAATATGTTGTTTGTATAATTATTAAAATGTTTATTTTTAAACTATGCATTTGTTGTTATTGTATCTTCCCTGTCTGGTGGTACGTTGTTTCTGCCTACCCCGACATGATAATTGCGTCATGCTTTGTATATATAATAAGGACATGTAATAATATATTCTATGTAGAATAAAAACTCTGATAAAAGACGTTTGACTCTAGTAACATAAATGTACAAGCTACTAAAAATAGAGAGGTACACACCCTTTTTCGAAAGGTATGAAGATTGAGAATAATTCTATCCTCCCTTGTACTCCCAACAGACTAACCTAATTTCATTAAAAAATAAAAACCAAACTCCTGTTTTTCTCCATACACATTATGCAAACCCTATTACATTTTCTGAGGTAATTACAAAATATGAGAACACTGTACTTTTTACGTATTTAGGTATAACCATAAAAAAAACAAATACCCATTTTTCTCAGCGCATGAATTTTCTCCGCCTTAACTCGATTATTATTATTATATTGGTATGCATATGGAAGAGGCGAAGGTTCTGTTCATGGACAGAGTTTTTTTGAGATCTGTTATCTCTGCCTACCCCGCAAAATAAAAGGTGTGATGATATGTTTGAACATATATTGTACAAATATATACAGACACATATGTTACATCTAGCGTCTTTAAAATGCGTGTCTAAGATTTATTTTCAACGTACGAAAGTACGATCATATAACTTCATACCAGAAGGCATTGAACTGGTTGAATGTTAGAAATATACGTCAAATTCACATACTGTCTCTATTGTATAATATCCTTAACTGTCCCGCCGCCTCTTCTAATCTCGCCGAAAATTTTCTGCGTTTTCCAATCCTGGATTAGCATTACACTCAGAGATTATCTATTGCCCTTTCCAGTTCACCGCTCCTCTTTTTTTGCGTCGTCCTTTACTGTCCATGCAGTGAGACTCTGGAATCAGTTACAAACCAATATAAGACTCGCTCCATCCTTGGCATGCCTTAAGAGGCGACTGAAAAAAAGTCTTAATTTCTAGTCAGTAAAATAACGTGTTTCATCCCTGTTTCTTATTTTCCTTTCCTTTCCTTTCCAAAGGCTATACCTCTATACAAATTTATAATATATCTTAAGAACTAATCTAATTTATATATTATAACAATGAATTGACAAAAATTTTATATTCTACAAATTAATCTATTTTTTAATAATCTTAATATTTAATTTCTTATAAATAATTAACACCTATATACTATTGTACTTATAACTAGATAACAATTTTTACAACTTATTGTTTAGCTCGTACATGCCCACTCGTTCAGGCTACTTGCATTCCATCACATTCACTCAGACCTTGGTCCTCACAACTAATACTGCAGGTGCACCAGTCAAGCAACAGATGATTCTTCGGGAGCTTGTGCTTATAACGGAAAGGTAGAACGGGTTTATTCTCGTAAGTCCCCAAAGTAACGATTAGATTATATCCTTATAATGACGATGGAAATTTAAATGTTTTTGATGCGTATCAAAATGCATTTGAACATATTGATCTCTAAAAATCGAGCAAAGCACAAAGACAAAGCTTTCCAGGATATTTTCCAGGATTTGAGTAAGCTACGTGGAATGAGCGACGCAAATGCTTGGATATTTACGTTTTGCGTCGGATGCTCGCCTACGGTATAACTCTTACATTATGGTAATCCAGGGATTTGCGTGAATCAAACGTAATCGATGTGCTCTTTAAGGGTTTTGAAATTCAACAAAAATGCCTTTTCTGGTCAACAAATCCTTATTTCGGGCTCCGGCCCAACCCCCTTGAAGGGTGGTTTTATCCGATTCTGGCAATCGTAAATATCTCTATCGAGATTTTTATGGAGTTCGCTTGGAAATTTATGACTAAAAAACTGAAATGTATGAATTCGCTATTGTAAGAAGCCTGAAAAGGATTTTTTAAATGTGTTATATATACAAAAGAGATCATTTTGGTTTTTGGTTACTTGTGTAGACATAGGTTAAAGGGTTTAAGGGTCAGATATTTACCTTGTTTATAGAAAGAGTAAAATCTTTCACTTGTCAAACCTGAAAAGGTTTTTTTTATGGAAGTCATTTAAAACAATTTATTTATTACAACAGTTCACTGTAAATTCTAACAATATTTAAACTGTAAGAAGTGAGAGCTGCTTGACACAAATTAAGTGTTAACTATTTTACTAGAAACAAGGTTAACGAAGCACTTAATGTAAAACATAACAATCGAGCTATATTAAAAATGGAAAAATGACGAAACATAATACTTTTTGGTGTTCACCTTAGCTTGTGTATCATTTTACCGATTTATTTAAATTCTTTGTATAATAATCTGGTGGGGTTACGTATCATTTTACCGATTTATTTACACTTCTTTGTATAAGGATCTGGTGGGTTCATTATCAAGTATTAAAAGTGGAAAAATTACAAAACCTTACAGTTTGGTGGGCTTATCTGGTGGGCTTATTATCAGGTATTAAAAGTGGCAAAAATGACAAAACATAATAGTTGCTGTAATTCACCTTGCCGTATGCATCATTTTACCGATTTATTTACAATTCTTTGTATAATGATCTGGTGGGTTTATGTATCATTTTACCGATTTATTTACACTTCTTTGTATAATGATCTGGTGGGTTCATTATCAAGTATTAAAAGTGGAAAAATGACAAAACATTATAGTTGTTGTAATTCACATTGGCGTTGTATCATTTTACCGATTTATTTTCACTTCTTTATCTGGTGGGCTTATTACCAGGTATTAAAAGTGGAAAAATGACAAAACATTATACTCGTAGTTGTTGTAATTCACATTGGCGTTGTATCATTTTACCGATTTATTTTCACTTCTTTATCTGGTGGGCTTATTACCAGGTATTAAAAGTGGAAAAATGACAAAACATTATACTCGTAGTTGTTGTAATTCACCTTGGCGTTGTATCATTTTACCGATTTATTTTCACTTCTTTATCTGGTGGGCTTATTACCAGGTATTAAAAGTGGAAAAATGACAAAACATTATAGTTGTTGTAATTCACCTTCGCGTATGTATTATTTTACCGATTTATTTACACTTCCTTGTATAATGATCTGGTGGGTTCATTATCAAGTATTAAAAGTGGAAAAATGACAAAACATTATACTTGTTGTAATTCACCTTGGCGTTGTATCATTTTACCGATTTATTTTCACTTCTTTATCTGGTGGGCTTATTACCAGGTATTAAAAGTGCAAATGACAAAACATTATACTTGTTGTAATTCACCTTGGCGTACGTATCATTTTACCGATTTATTTACACTTCTTTGTATAATGATCTGGTGGGCTTATTACCAGGTTTTAAAAGGGGCAAAAATGACAAAACATAATAGTTGATGGTGTTCACCTTATCGTATGTATCAAATTGCTAATTTATTAACACTTCTTCGTATAATGATTTGGTGGGCTTCTTACCAGGTATTATGATAGAGCTTCTACCCTTGTTGGTTCTATGGTGTAGAATGGTCTATCTCTTAGTGTTATATGTTAGGTGGTGCGTGCAGCTTTAGACAACACTTGAAGACAACCCTTTTGGGAGGCCTTATAAAAATGTATGTTTACATAATATATGAACACCATATATATACAATACACTCAACCTTAAGCCGAATGTGTTACTATCACATATCGGAAGATCTATAAAGCCTTATATGTAGGTCGACTCCCCTTTGTAAGTGATCTGCGGTTTTCTTACTAAATATGTTTACCCAACATATGCAGATGAAGATGGAGATGTGCCTTATCTTAAAGACAAAGCTACCATCTTTTTATTCTTACACTCAAGTTATTTATTTTTTAATCCCGATTTATAGCGCCTTTGAGGTGTCTACCAAACGACACTATATAAATTGTTCCTTTATTATTATTAAGTATCATTTCCAACAAATGAGATTAAAACAAATAAAGTATACAATATAACCGCAAAAAGTATTTTTATGATTATTAATTCATCAAAATTCATGGAATATACAAATAACTAAAATAAAAGCAAGATATCATTGATCGATCGAGAAAAAAAGAGATGTTGGAGAGTAAAGGCAAACTGGAAATTAAACACGTAACATAACTGACATGAAATTAAGAGTTTTCGGGCAATTAGGCACAGTGGTGTGTTTATGCCTAGCTTAGCACTTAAGACCCCTATCAAAATCACAACAACCTTTTCCAATATCCGGCTTGTTTTTTGTTAAATAATTTTATTTCTTATAGTTCTCCAGAAAATGTGGTTAAATAACCCATACGTCGTTTCACTAGATCCATCTCTATTCCTTCTTCAATGTTTTCCATTCAACCCTTCCTTTTCTATATTCACAAATTAAACTTCCATTTTATCCATCCATCTCTCCATTTTCACCATTCGTCCGTCCATTTTCTTTATCGATTACTCTATTTTCAACATTCATCCATCCATTTTCTCCATTCATCCATCAATTTTCACCATTCATCAATCCATTTTCTCCATTCATCCTTTCTTGTTCACCACTCATCCGTCCATATTCTTCATTCAAATGGTTCATAAAAAAATGCTTTATCTAAGTCAATATAAAGAATATTGTAATGACACTTTGTATATTTGTTTAAAATACTTCAATAATTTAGTTAAGTCGATATAATTCTGCCTACATTCTCTTTTGTGGAGAGCTACATCACAGCATGTACGCATGCACGGGATCTCTTTTTTTGTACTATTTGTCAATAATAGTCGGTTCGAATCCCAAGTTAGAGCGCCCTTGAAGAGAGTATGCTCCCTAAAGGACTTTTTTTTTATTATTATTATTAATATAGAAGGCAACGTGGTAAAGGCTGAATGCGGCGTCTTATACTGATACCGCAGAAGGAAAAACCGTTATGGTAAGTTTTATATTATTCACCTAAGGAACTTCGAACAATTTCACTATCAAAAGAATTAGAAGCAAAAATCCTGCGTGACAACAATAGTCTATGTGATAATATAGAATGGCTCAAAATCATGTACACGCTGAATATTGTCCTGTGACCTCCCTGAACGTGGCCTCCCAGCACGTGGTAAATCACTCACAGACCCCTCAATTTAAAACCGCCGGACTAAGTTAAGCGTCGTTTGTTTATATGGTGGTTTCTGACCCCAAAATGTTTATATAGTGGTTTTCTGACCCCAAAATGTTTATATGGTGAGTTTCGACCCCAAAATGTTTATATAGTGGGTTTCTGACCCCAAAATGTTTATATGGTGGGTTTCTGACCCCAAAATGTTTATATGGTGGTTTTCTGACCCCAAAATGTTTATATGGTGGTTTTCTGACCCCAAAATGTTTATATGGTGGTTTTCTGATCCCAAAATGTTTATATGGTGGTTTTCTGACCCCAGAATGAGTGTAAGCTCTTTGCGTAAGCACAATTGATCGTTAATTTTCTAGATAACATTCGATTATTTTAATACGTTGCTCAGTCGTGAATTTCTTTACATTTAATTTTCAAAAAAATATGCTTTAATAATGTGAAATAAAAAAAATAAAATTAATTTATTGCAGAAAGTTATTTAAATTTCAAATAGTCTAGCGACTTTTTAGGTCACAACGCCTTAGAAAGAGCGCGTCAGTGTGAAGAGCAAAATGGTGGTTACTTAAAAGACGCAATTTTTAAAAGTAAATAAAATTTATTTTCAAGAAATGTGTTTTTTTGTTTTTGAAAGAATAAATTTAAATTATTAAAAAATACAAAAGTTATTTTATTTTAAAATAGTCTAGTGACTTTTGCGTCAACCTGTATGTATAAACAAATTGAAGGAGCGAGTGAATAGTTGTACCTTCAGAGATGCTCTAAAGCAGTGTTCCCCAACCTTTTTAGACCTGTGGACCTGTAAAAAAAGGAAAATTTTTTCGCGGACCACTAATACTGAAATAAACATGTTTTTTTTATTTAATATTTTTTAAATCTTATATTGTGACAGATGGACATATGTAACTATAATTGACAAGTATACATATAACAGTTAAACAATTTAAATTGTAACATTGTCTGATACAATTAAAATTTAACAAAAACCATGGGGTTTTTGCAATAAACTAATGCGAAACCTGCTGTTGCATCTTTGCTAATATATTGGATATTCTTGGCTGCAGTGCTGTCTCTGACAGACGAAGTGCTGCATTCACGTCCAGGCTATTCCTTTGTTTCGATTTTATTGAGGATATGGATGAAAATCCTTTATTTAATATTTTTGCATGACGAATTTCTTGATATTTGGCATACTGTTTGCGGCCCGGCGGGAAGTCTCTGCGGCCCGGCACCGGGCCGCGGACCACCGGTTGGGGAACACTGCTCTAAAGTGTTATCTTCTGGGTGGTTAATGGGTTTCTTAGTGGTTAATAGATCTCTTATTTGCTTTTTTTTTTCATTCTTATATTACTGCTCAACTATTTCAATGTATTGCGTCGAAGTTTTTTTTACGTGTGAACATCATTTCTATTTGTCATTTTACTTTTTTAAAATTTAGACTTCTTTGAGGCTTTTCTTTTTTTGTTGTTACTGACAGTTAACCTGAGGTGGTATATGTGGGTTTACTTTTTATTTTGTTTTCTGTCATACGTTTTTTTTGTTTTTTCTACTAGATATGTGAGGGTGTGGGCTGGAAACCCCCGATGCCCTTGCGGTCGTTGGTTACATTAATGGGGTGTATCTCAGCCGAGGGAATGTTTGAGGGATGAGCTCGGACCTTTTAATGTCTTCTCTCTTGAATGTATTCTTTTTGTCAGCTATTTATTTTCTGTGTTGTTTTTCTCTTTTTATTCTACATGTTCAAGGGTGTGGGCTGAAAGACATCTGGTGACCCCGTGGCTGGGCTCGCCCTATATTGGTGGGGTGTATCTTCGCCGGGGGGATGTTATTAGATGAGCAGAGATCTTTTGATAGTTTCTGTTTTTTAATGTATTCTCTTTTTAATGTGTTCTTAAATATATCTAAATGTATAATGTACATAACATACTATGTTGCTATCAATAAGCCTGTACTTATTTATTTCAATATAATTAACTCTTTCTGGCGACAAGTTAAAACCAGTGAACAAACCAACCCAAAAAAATGGATTTAGTATATTTCCAAATATTTTCCCCCTTCCTTCACCAAAACTCAAGACTTGCAAAACGTAGGCAGTGTTTTGAACAATCAGATTGACCGTGTTTCGATAAACCCTTGTCAAATTGACACAAACCATCGAAAGGTCCCGCATGGGGGTCATAAATAACCCCGATCGGAGGAATTATTTAGCTGGGGTGTTGGAGGACTCCACGCTCAATATCGGGTTTGATAAGAATCGGTTTCAGATATCCTTGACATCATTTGGTTAAGTGTTATTGTGTTGATTGAAAATCTGTCGAATGAAATAGGAGAGTTTAGTTTACAAACTTGCAGGATGTTTTCATTTAGATTCATTAATTTTCTATGACCTATGGACGTGAATTTACTTTTGGACGTTTTATTTCTGTACCACATTGTCTAAGCTGTCCTCAGAATCTGTGTGAGGAATAAAATTTACTTCCAACGCATGGATTGTCCCTTCAATCTGGTGACAACAGAACCCTTTGTATACCAACGCATCCCACATCATTCTTTACATCATCTTTTGTGGTCTATTGCTCTACCTGATTGAGTCGGTCTACTTGCGTCTCAGACTTGTGATCGTACTCTTTGGCTTAGGTCACTGTTTACATCTATGGTCAACATATGTGTAACATAATGATATGCTCAAAGATCTAGAAAGAGTAAGTGCAGTACATACCAACACAACTTCACTATCAAGATAGCCCACGCTTAAATTAAACAGACAAGTACAGGATGACCCAGAATAATGGTTACTTTTGAAAAAATCGTTGTGGTTTGTCGTGATCAACTTTAATTACTGTAAACATTTAACAAAAAATGAAGTTTTTTTCCAAAATAATGTCTTCAAGATTACCATTTTTTTAATCTGGATAGAAAATTTTGAAGTAAGTACCTGCATGTTTCCCAAGGGTCCTTGGATCTGTTATGTGCTGTGATTTCAAGGATTCTTTGGATCTGTAATGTGCTGTGATCCCAAAGATTCCGTGGATCTATTATGTTATGTGCTGTGATCCCAAGGATTCCGTGGATCTGTTATGTGCTGTGATCCCAAGGATTCCTTGGATCTGTAATGTACTGTGACCCCAAGGATTCCATGGATCTATTATGTTATGTGCTGTGATCCCAAGGATTCCTTGGATCTGTTATGTACTGTGATCCCAAGGATTCCTTGGATCTGTTATGTACTGTGATCCCAAGGATTCCATGGATCTGTTATGTACTGTGATCCCAAGGATTCCTTGGATCTGTTATGTACTGTGATCCCAAGGATTCCTTGGATCTGTTATGTACTGTGATCCCAAGGATTCCTTGGATCTGTTAACAAATGTTTTGTTTCAATTGCAGCGTGATTGTTGAATGTTTGCGTATACTTGATTTTTAGGTATCTCTAAAAAAACTAAATTGAGTAGAGGCAAATCAGGACTTCATGGTGACTACATAATGTCACTCTTTTGCAAATTCAGTGTTCTAGAAAATATCCCTTGAATTACTGTTATTGTACGTGTGAAAAATCCAGTTGAAACCATGTTTTTGAATTTTACATTGAAAATTTTGGAAATATCAGACGAAAATTCTCTCAGCATCTTAATGTAATGCTTCAAATTGACTATTATTGCTTGGTTTCGAGTGTTTAAAAAAAATAAGGATCGATGATTTTTAAAGTTGATTTCTCATGGCTGCACTAACTTTTACTCGTGCATAATTGAGTGGTCTCTGGTGTTTCAGGCTTTGGTTTTCATTGCTCCAATAGCGACAATATTGCTTATTGACGAAGCCATTCACATGGAAATATGCTTCGTCTGAAAAGAGTATGTTATTAAACCCGAAGAACTGTTCAAATATTTTCGTCGCAAAATTAAACCATGTTATAAGGGTTGCTTTATTTTAATCCTGGACGAGTTGAATTTTAT
Source organism: Odontocerum albicorne (assembly GCA_949825065.1). Lineage (NCBI taxonomy): Eukaryota > Metazoa > Arthropoda > Insecta > Trichoptera > Odontoceridae > Odontocerum > Odontocerum albicorne. The sequence goes on from OX463862.1 coordinate 7,595,709, forward strand.
AAGAGTGGAATTTTAAATAACGCGATAAAATTTGCTGTAAGGTCGTATGTGATATCGCTTAAACGGACGAAACAAAAGTGCACATTAGTCTGGGCCATCCTGTATTACACTACACATTTGTCACAACAGTGGAATCACCGACAAAAAAATATGAAGGTAGAAACACTAAACTAATGTAAATGTAACTTTAAAAAAACTAGTTTTCGGTTCAGTTCAGTTTATTTTTATCCAAACCATTAGATACACAATTATGCGATAGTGCGAGGACGGTAAACAAGGAAGTTGTATTCATTTAATACAATACAGAGCAAATAAAACCACTTAAACCCAGTAATGCATATGTCCGATGCAGAATGGATTTATTTTAAAAACGTTAACATTTGAAAATAAAGCTTTTTTGATAATGATGTGAAATCGGAAAACAGGTTTTCACATTTTATGTATCAAGAATATTATACATAGAAATTTTCCTATAACTTAACAAAAATATTTACTTTCACTTAATAAAATAAAAAATATAGTAACTTAGAATATATAAAAAAAAACTTACCAGTAAGAACAACCACACAATCGGTTTGGTTTGGATAATGCCCAGGAAATCCTGGACTGTAGAAGGTTTGCTTATCAGGCGATCCATCCACGAAAGGTTTACAAGGTCCTGTAATATCCTCTGGATCTGCAACTTCTCTTCTGAACCTCTTGATCATATCAACTTGAGGATTTGTAAAGGAAACACCTAAAGTTGGTTCAGTAGAGCTTTTGTATACCACAACATCTTTGTTATCGTTTCTAAACTCTCTCATCATTTCTCTTCTCTCGTCCATTCTGTTAATCAATTCGTCTTCGTATATATGTCTTCTTTTACTATCTAATATATCGCTCACTTTTGATTTTTCATTAGTTTTATGGTTTCTTTTGTCTTCTTCTTCTAGATATGCATTGTTAACTACGTGTTTCTTCCATACTCTCATCTCTCCCATATTCTGATAAGTTTCGTTTACATTTCTAATAAGATTAACAGATTTAAGCAATTTATAAAATGGATTTTTATCTTTTTCTAGACTATGGTAAGAAACACCGCTGAATGTTTTTTGTTTGGGTATCCTATAGGAGTCTTTTCTTTTTCTCTTCCTGTACGCCATATCCTCTTCTAATAATAATTGTCTATTGTCCTTTTTTGTTTCATCGTTTAGTCTTAAGTATCTTTGTAAAGAGTAATCTTCTAGCCTATTCCATAGATTTTTATGTCTTTTTGTACCTTTTATTACGATCTCTGGAACATGTTTCTCATGATAATTGCTTTTTTCGTCGTATAGAAAGTGGCCGTTATTCTCTGTCTTTTCGATATCCCAATAATTGAAATATTTTTTATCGTACTTTATCGATGATTGCCTTGGAAGTTCTGTCGGTGAAGACGTTTTTGTAACAGCAGGATGAGAGAATTCTGAAAAAAAAAGAAAAGACAATTTATATTATAAAATAATTCAATACAGGCAAAAAGAGTAAAAAAACAATTTTCTATCGATGATGCCAAATTCTTACATATCAGTAGTAACGGAAATAAATTGGAAAGATTAGAGGCCCTAGAAATTTCTAAGTCAGTACATCGATCCGAACATCTGGTGAACAGTTATATCCCAAAAATATCTCCGCTCTTGGCCGAAATCGTTCCATGCCTCCCTCACCCCTCAGGCTCCAACCGTTGAAGCGTGTATATCGGTACCAGTTCGAACAGAATTTAGTCTTGTTTGTGCTCCTCTGAAGATGAGGTGAAAGCCTTGAAACCGGTAGGGTTATACCGTTACAAAAAAGTGGAATAAACAGTGTTTGATAAAAATAAATTACAATGTCTTTAAACCTCCACAACGTTAATGCCTTAACTATAAACAACATAAAAAAATAGGTTTGGAGTATGGTTGTTAGTGTGACAAGAGTTTGAATATTCGGGCTTGCAGGAGGAATGACTTGTAACAAAAGTTTCTGTGAACTCTTGAGTGTAGTGTATTTTTGAAAATTATATACGGCACATTATGGGATGAAGTAAGTTTTTGGCCTGTCTGGAGTGATGGAGTGTGGTGTATTTGATTCGCGTGATATAAACATATGCAATTGAGTGTCACTGTTTATCGAGTTGATGAGAGTATGCAACGCGGGTATTGTATAATAAAAAATCGGAGAGAAATATCAATTTATTTGTTCATGTTATATGTCCTCAGTAAGATACAGGCAATGACCTAGTTTACTGGGGACATGACAAATGAAAGACCACAAACTCAGATCCATATAACATAGGCTATTTAATGTGAACAAAAAGTGTGTGTCTACATTAAATAGTCTATGAAAGTCTTAAAACCGGTAGGGTTATACCGTTACAAAAAGTGGAATTAACAGTGTTTGATAAAACAAATTACAATAAATAAAAAATGCCTTCCTCGCACATTTGTACTATACATTTTTGTAAGTCTTTTTTGATTCATTCATTCTATATGCTCAAACCACCTCAGAGTGTTTTACTCAAGACATCAACTCCACATATCAGTTTAAATTCATCCCTTATCGCTTCATTTTGTATACTGTCGTACATTGTTACCCAATGTATTCTTCTCAATGCACGCATTTATACAGTTCCTTTCACATCCACGTTTCAGTCCCATACATCAAAGTTGATAGTAAAATATTATTGTGGACTATCTATAATCTGAACAGATTTCATACTGTCCGGTTCCACTATATTTGTTTAAGTGCCATTATTGAATTTGTTTCCTTTCGCTACACAACACCTATTTCACCGTAGTAACAATTTCAGTTTACACAAGAGAGAATATTTTTTTTAAAAGGAAAGGTGTTTTGCCAGCATCAGATAAGGGATAAGCCACGGAAAAGATAAAAGAGTGAAAGAATGAATAAAAAGTAATATTTTTTATTATTATTTTTATATTTAGATACAAACGTGTGCTTTTTTGTCTTCTAACATCCAAGGAACTTTCACAATGAAAGCAAGAGAGGCTGTTATAACTAATGTGACTTGGCCTATTATTCAACTCACATTATTATCATAATATATAATACCTTTTAAAAAGATTAATGTTTCTAAAGTCAGAGGCTGCCAACATTTCATGTGACTAAAAAAACTTTTTCCTTTTCTATTATCAACTTAAAAAAAAACATTATTTATAGTTAAGACACTGTAAAGGTTTAAAACACTATAATTTGTTTAGTAAAATACTGTTTACTTAACTTAATATAACGGTATAACTCAACCAGTTTAATGGGTTTCCCTTCATCATCAGGGGAGCACAAACAAGTCTTGTTTGTTTGTCTTGTTTGTGCTTTCCTGATGATGAAGTGAAAACCTTGAAACTGGTAGGGTTATTATGCCGTTATATTTAGTGGAATAAACAGTGTTTTACTAAACAAATTACAATGTTGTTGAATACAGTTGAAATTTTCAAACCAATAAAAAAATTGTGTTATCTATAACACTAAAAATGTGGCGTCTGCAGATTTAGGAAACTGCTTGAAACAACCCTTTTTGGGAAATCTAAATTTATTATTTAAAATGAATATTACACACATACACAACGCAAGATCTAAAGTCAAATTGTGTTACTATCACATATCGGCAGATCTATAAAGTTTTTTCTTTAGTTCGTCTTCATTGGTAACTATTTTAGTAGTTTTCTGAACACATAAGTTTTTCTTAATATTTGCAGATATGGGGAGTTACCTAATTGAATGGCGGCATCCAGCCTTAATCCTTACACTCAGTTTTTAATTATTTATGATATAATATTTTTTATTTTTCAATAATAGCGGGGTTGAATCTAGAGTAAACTCTCCTCATGGGCTCAATGGCGCTATATAAATTCTCCTTTTATTTTTATCATTAGTGAACACTTTGATTTTTTCAATAACTAATGCGAAGTATTTTTCCGGTATGATAAATTTTCTTTTTTTCTACTCAAATCTTGTATTATATCTTTTTAAGAAAAGATTTTCATATTGAAATTATTATTTATGAATCAAGAGAAACAAATATAAGATAATAGGGTGTGGGCTGAAAAACATCTGGTGTCCCCGTGGCTGTGTTCGCCCTATATTGGTGGGGTGTATCTTGGCCGAGGGGATGCTATTAGATGAGCCCAGACCTCTTGATAGCTTCTGTATTTAATGTATTATCTGCAATTTATGTGTTTTAGAAGTGTTATTTAAATATAATCTGTACATACTATGTTGCTATCAATAAACCTCTTATTTATTTATAATGAAAAATATGTTTGCCTTTGGACAAAAATGTTCTGTACCTGGTTCCCAAATTATTAAATACATTAATTAGAGCCATTAGAGGTGTTAAAATACGATATATGGTTAATATAAAACTGTCAGGTATAACATTAACACTATGTTAAATATATCGGAGTCGATCTTTAAAGCCGCGGATATCTTAGACCCGTGACTTACCAACTAGGTCATGCAGGTCACCAGAAAGAAGTTATTTTTTTGATTTAAGGCTGTATTCTACTCTAGAAATTTGAAAAAAAAAATTTTTTTTGCATATTTTTTAATTTATTATATCTTTAAGAACATGTTCTCAAAAGAAAATTTAAAAATTCTAAATATTTACGAAGTTATAGCTATAAATGAGGCTGAAATTACGCCGCACCTATATGATCTCAAAACTTTAAACGTGTTTTTCAAGAAACTACTTTTATCGACCTGGTCGACATAAAATCTCAAGTTCTATCCGATCGATTGCCTTCAAATTTGGTATAAAACTTTAATAAATTTTTTTTTATCCCTATTTTGAAAAATACAAAACTATTTATTTTACTATTTTTTAAAAATTAAAATATTTGAAAAAAGGGTAAAAATTTGAAAAATTTGTTTTTTTTTCTTTGATACCAACTATAACGACATTATTTTTTATCAAGAAACTGTGTATGATTTTTGTTTCGGATTTACGAAAGGGTTCCAATCATGTCGACCAGCTCACCCTCTTTTTTACGACAAGATATAACAGCTGATAACATCTTAAATTTTCAATTTTTTCTTTCAAAATTTTTTCTGTACATTCTCAAATCATCAATAAACAAACTGTAAAAAAAACATATGAAAAATAATTTTAGTTTTTTTTTATTAAGTCTGAAAAAACGCCCGAAATTCACGCCTCTAGAATAGAATTTCTCATTAATCTAAGTTCAGTTTTTTAAAATCAGTTTATCTGACAAATCTCAATTTTTTTTAAATGCCATAATTAAAAGTTTGAAGTTAACAATCAAAATATATTCTGTAGTAAAAGTTTTTGAAGTATTTAAAAAGTTTGTTTCATTAGTTTAATAAAAAAATGGAAAATATTCTAAATGTCGCTAATTTACATTTGGAATATTTTCCAGTTTTTTTAACGCATCAAATTGAAATATAACTTTTTTTCTGAGCATAGATAGAGTAGTTTTATTATTTGGTGACGGCAGAATCCTTTGCATATCAACAAATCACACATCGCCGTATGCGGTTCATTAGTATCGACTTTAGAACGATATTTCTATCTGAATCAGATATGCTTAGTTCTTATCCATATTAAAAAAATAAACTAGATAAACATTTTTTATCTAAAAATATTTTTCGTCCTTAACTTTTATATAATCTCCATTCATATCCCAATTTTCCACGAAATTTTATTTTTTTAATTTTTTCATAAGTTTTTGTCAAAAATAGTTTTTAATATACTACTTGTAAGATACAGATAATGGTAATATAAATTACTTTAAAGCGATAAATTACGGACTCTTGTAGCCTAGTTGGTAAGATGCTTGTATCCCGACCCGGAAGCTGCGGGTTCAATTCCCGTTGTAATCCAGCTTATTTTAAAAATATATTTCAGTCTGGTTTTCTCGTAAGGCCTTTAGTTGGAAGATATTGCCACATGGCAATTAGCCCACCAGGCTGTTTAACGAAAATGTAATACAATACAACAAATTAAAGTGCTGATAGTAATAATAAGAATAAAAGGACAATTGAGTGTCGTTTATAGAGCTTATTCTCTTTAAGGGCGCTTTAGCTCGGATCTCGAATCTATGATTATTTACCGATTAAAAATATTATAAAATAAATACATATAAGCTGAGTGTAAAAAATAGGAAGTTAGTGGCTGTGGCCATTAGATCAGATACTTTCCCGCACTTGCGTATGTTCAGAAAAACACATTTAGTAAGAAAACAACATAATATGTGTAGTGTTCATATACAATCATAAATTTTGATTAAACCTCCTTAAAAGGTTCCTCTTCCGCTCCCTCTTCAAATGCTTCCTAAATCTGCCCACGCCACTCACATTTCTAACATCAAGAAGCAGACCCTTCCACGCCACAGGATCAGCAACGGCAAATGCACCATCAGAATACTCCACCATTTTAAATCAATTTAGAACAATCAATTTATTAGATGAAGAACAAATCCACCTCAAAGTTCTCCTCTTTTCTGAAGATTCCGATGAGAATCGAACCCGCAACCACCAAGTAGAGAAACAAACGTCTTATCAACTAGGCCACAGAGATAAATTATAGTGTCCAGATCATATCGGGATTCTTTTCTATATTCTTTGTACATATCATCACGCCGTGTCCCTTGCAGGGTAGGTAGAAATAACAGATCTCCGAAGTTTTCTATCCCAGGATACTGATATTATTATATACTGTAATTTTGTTACTGTTGATATTGCGCGGTTGTTGTAATCAATAAGTGCTCTGTTTACCTTGTTCCCTGTCGTTGCTCTTCTGTTAATCTCCCTTTCAAGTCGACCATCATATATACACATACTTTTTTTTTTTTTTATCCACTTTGCACGGATTTCGCCTGTTACACAAAGAGGTTTTGCTTCTAGCGTTAGCTTATTCGTTAGGAATAATACCAGCCAAGATTCTTCTGATACTGCTAGGCGGTACCGAGAATATATCAACAGTGTCATTCAGTTGGTTCAATATCTTCATACCACGCGTATTCGAGTGTTAAGCCATGATATTTGTCCAGTAAGTTAGTATGTAGAATAGAGGGTGATTTCTTGTACGACTATATTTATTAGGTACATATATAAAAACTAAGTGCTTCTAGAATCACGGGACAGTTAAAGCAGCCTTGAAAAACCTTAAGTAGGAATATCGCAATGGATTTTTGCCTTCTTGTTTCGAGGTTTCTATAGTTACACACCGTGAGAAGTTCGGCATGGTGAGCATATTTTGGGTAATCGCCCTTTGTTTTGTACCATAGATATCTGAGGATTTTTTTTGTATTTGTTCTATATTGTTTTTATATTTGAGCTGATGAGGAGCCCAAACCGTAGATGCATATTCTAATTTGGTTCTAATTAGATAATTATATAAGTTTTGGAGGATATCGGTGCTGTTAAATTCTCTTGATATTCTCATTATAAAACCGAGTAGTTAACAGTCCGATATCAAACGTGAGACATGGTTAACGAACGTGAGTCCGACATCGAAGGTTACGCCCAAATCCTTGAATTCAGAAACTCTGTTTAGTACCACTCCCTGTATAGTATACTGATGGTGAATTGGTAAAAACGATCGACTATAAGATACACAGACACGTTTATTAATGTTGAACAGAAGATGATTTTGCTCACTCCAGGAGACTAGGGAGTCTAGGTCCTGTTGTAACTGTGCACAGTCGTGAGGTGAATTCATCTTTTTGAAAATTTTCAAGTCGTCAGCGAACAATAAACATGTCGAGTGACTTATGGAATTTTGAATGTCGTCTATTAATATGAGGAATAGTAGAAGACCTAAATTGGATCCTTGTGGTATACCAGATCTTGCGATAAATTCCACAGAAGACTTGTTACGGATTGTTACGTTTTGAGATCTTTCTTTTAGGTATGATGCAAATAATCCAATTAGATTATCTCTGAAGCCAAGTTTGTACATTTTCTTAAGTAATATATCGTGATCAACTATCAAACGTGAGACATGGTTAACGATAATAAAACTCCTCAACCTGCTCCAGTTTCTCTGAGTTAACACATTCATCACATATACTATAAACCATACTCCTTTCTACTACCATAACCACAACGAGCATCCTCAATTTACGAATGTTCATTATCTGATATTTTCTTAGTCTATAGAATATTTTAACATCATATTTTTTTTAGATTCACGCAAGATGAAAAAAGAATGATTGAAAATATTTCGTTTTCAATTCCTGGTCATAAAATCGCCAACACTGATCTTTCAATTTCCAAAGAATAAGAGAGGGGAAATTGAATGAGGAGATAAATAAAAGAAAATGATATATCTATGAAGTATAAAGGAAAGAAAAGTGAATTATGGGGAGGCACATCAGCTACACAATTGGCGGGAACAACATACAAACAGGCAAACAATAATATACCTATGAAGATAGAAAAATGTGAAACGAATTTTGTTTTGTTCAAATTCAGGTCCTTATACCGAAGGCTTTGTTTCGTTGCAGAGGGTTCATAACAGACAGATGTAAGTTGGATATATTTTTATTTTTAAAATTTATCACAGAAATTTTGGTAAAATATTATCAAATATTGCATGTTGGATTTTGTGGAACTTTATACTAGAATATTTAACAATGAATTATTTTGTTATTCCACTAATAATATACATCCCCATTTCACGTGTTTCTACCTCCAATTCTTTTCGTTTCTACCTCTCTACAGGAGGCAGCTTTCCACTTGAAAAAAACTTTGGGACTTTTAGGAAGAAACACGTGGAACGGGTGTTAATGTAATCAGTGGGATAGCAAAGGAATTATTTTTTGTAATTTGTTTTATCAAACACTGTTTATTCCACTTTTTTTGTTTGTGCTCCCCTGAAGATGAGGTGAAAGCTTTGAAACCGGTAGAGTTATACCGTTACAAATAGTGGAATAAACAGTGTTTGGTAAAACAAATTACAATGTCTTTAAACATTTACAATGTTTATGCCTTAATTATAAATAATAAAATAATTATTGTTTAATAAAAAAAACTTAATTTGGAAATGATGGACACTATCAAAAAAGGGCTAGATAAAATCTTAACTAAGAAGTGGGATCTCCTTATAATATGAACTATATTTTTTTCTATCAAAAAGTTATGCTTACAGAAAGGCAACAGCTTGCACACAATAAACGAATGCAACTTTATGAATATCTGGACTGAAAATCAAAACCTATCACCGAAGCATCGAAAATATATTTTTAAGATTTTTTACTAATGTTTCAAGTCTTTTACTAATGTTTCAAGTTTTTTACTAATGTTTCAAGTTTTTTACTAATGTTTCAAGTTTTTTACTACTGTTTCAAGTTTTTTACTAATGTTTCAAGTTTTTTACTAATGTTTCAAGTTTTTTTACTAACGTTTCAAGTTTTTCTAGGTTTTATTAAATTTATGGCAACTTCCATCCTACTTGAGATTTATTTTATTCGCAAATATTTAATCATGGGAACTTTCCACGAGTACAAATTATATTATAGCTCTTTTCTCAAGTTATGTTAATGTGTATTAATGTAGGAGAGTCTGGTGATCTGTCCTCTGTGGTTACCCCGACAGGGAGATGGCGTGATGGTTTATATATGTATGTTAATTAATAATAGAAGTTTGGGTATGTTGAATGTATCACATGGTTCATAACAGCGTTTTAGTACCAGCATTGATGAAAGTAAAGAAACGTACATGGAGAAAATATTTCAAAACAGTCAAATTAATGCGTACACTAAAAAGAGTATACGTAGCGTTGTTGTCACTGAATAATAAATGTTATTATTTATAATGAATTCGAGATTTTTTTTTTTATTAAGTCATATAAAAACGTTTGAACATGTTCAAAAGACGACCTTATATATTAACAATGTAAAAATGAGTGGAAATAGTGGTAGAAGATGACCAAGAAAAGTATAGTTGGACTAAGGGAATGCAACTTTGAAAGAACGGAAGATTGAACGTAAGAAAAATAGAAAGAATTGTAAGAAAATACGTATCTATATGGAGGATGTGAAGGTAGTATGTTGTAATAGGAAAGTTTCGGTGCTCAATGATCGCTGCTTACCTAAGCAGGAAAATGACGTGAAAGTATGTATACTAATAAATTTTATTTATTTTTTAATTATACACGTCTTAACTTACGACAATTCTTTCCTTCTTTGTTATATAAGACACTAGTTGACTAAAGTATTTTTGTTTCTTAAGTAAAAAAAATATATATGGTTGTAATAAATTCCATCAAAACATCTTGACTTTCCTTTTGTCCCAGTAACAAATTATATTTTTTCCTTCCTCTTAGCGAAAATCCACCCTTAAATTAGTGCATCTCACAAGGCATCTTCTCTTTTCACTTGAGACAATATCGTGAGCTGCGTTGAAGGGTAAGCTTTGTGGTTAGACGTGTATAAACCCTTAATAATGATAAAATGCTGTACCCGTTATATCGAGTTTTATTGTTACATTGTTACTCGTGTGTAAGTGAAATTGGTAAATGTGTGTAGGCTGAAAATTGTTACGAATATTGAAACATTTTTGAATTTCAGGAAACGCCTGAAAATTTTAAGTTCTTCAATCTAGTTTATCTTAAATTCTCTTCCTTGTTCTGAAACGAATTCTATTATTCTAGTTATACAATTATTGATATACTCGTATATTAGACATTTTTCTTCTTAAACGTAAATTTAAACGAATAAATATTTTTCTTGTTAAATCTGTCATGGTATGAAACAGTTTAATGTATCTGATATGAGCTAGTTGGTTAGAAGAAATTTCTGTATGGCAATACGCCAGCTTGATATGCAATGTGTAAGTATATATACAAAATAATTTGAGTGCATTAAAATTAAGATGCAACGGTAACTGGGAGTCAATAATTCAAATTTTCAATAAATCAGCATTCTCAATAATCCTGATTTAAGGAGAAGAATAAAAATTTTAAGATTTAGAAGATCTGTAATTCTACAAAATCATATTTTATCTCTTCTTCAAGACGAAAGGTTTAAATTGGCAAATGTTCTGAAAACAATATAATAACTAATATCAAAAGCCGCTTCTGTGTGTAAACCCCTGAGTTCAAAGTGTCTTTTGAATAAATTTGAATTAATGTCTCGCAAACTTTATAAAAGTTTTTCATTGTCTGCTTCCAGATTGGGATATCTCCCTTTTTCATGAATAAAATATAAAGCACGCATTTCGTGGGATAGTTTTTTTTTTCTTTCGTACATTGATTCCTTACATTTGTCATACGTAGAGGTAAAATAAGAACTTTTTTTTTCTATCACGTCGAAAGAACTAAATCATTTCCGACCAGAATTCTGGCATCTGGACAGAACCGGGCAATCCAGAATTAAGCTCTCTTATGGGAAAGACATTGTGTTATTTGGACATTGCGGAAAGTATTACACGGAGTGGTTCTCATCGCAGATTCAGCAAGTCGATGTGGAAAATTCTAAAGTAATTAGGCTTAGCTTGTATAACTTATAACATTAAAAAATGAATAATTTATAGTTTAGGCGTTAACACTGTGGAGGTTTAAAGACACTAACTTGTTTAGTTAAATACTGTTTATTTCACTTAATATAACGGTATAAACCTACCGGTTTCAAGGTATTCAGCTCATCATCACAGGAACACCATCAAGACACTTATTTTATTTTGTAATTATATGATCATTTCTATATAGGAAAGACAGAAAGGTCTTTTGAAAAGAGATTTCGTAAACACAAATCCGCCTTAACAAATCCTCTAATTTATTCTGAAATGGCTAATCATTGTCACCGTGAAAACCATACTTTTTCTATCGATGATGCCAAATTCTTACATATAAGTAGTAACGGAAATAAATTGGACAGATTAGAGGCCCTAGAAATTTCTAAGTCAGTGTACACTGATCCGAACATCTGTTGAACAGTTATTTCCCAAAAATCTCTCCGCTCTTGGCCGAAATTGTCCCATGCCTCCCTCATCCCTCAGCCCCCAACCATTGAAGCGTGTATATCGGTACCAGTTCGAACAGCATTTAGTCTTGTTTGCGCTCCCCTGAAGATGAGGTGAAAGTATTGAAACCGGTAGGGTTATACCGTCACAAAAAAGTGGAATGAACAGTGTTTGATCAAAATTAATTACGATGTCTTTAAACCTCCACAACGTTAATGACTTAACTATAAACAACACTTATTTTGGTTTTGATAAGTCTTGTTAGTGCTCCTCTGATGGGGAAGTAAAAATGTTGAAACTGGTAGGGTTATACCGTTATATTAAGTTGAATAAACAGTGTTTGACTAAATAAATAAAAAATAATAAAAACTTCACCTCCGTTGTTAAGTTGATAAGATGCCTGTCTTAAAGCCCAAAGGTTGCGCGTTCGGTGTCAAGTGGTTTTTTTTTTCAATTATCTTAGTATGGTTTCACTTAAGGCTTCTTCAACGTATTTTTAGATGATCAATCGATATTAATGACATATTTAAATTATTTTTATATTGTATAAAACTTTCGTTGAATAGATTAAAACTTAGCGGTTTAATTTTCGTGTGGCAATCTCTTCCAACCGAGCAAAAATATGTTAAAGAGGCCTGAAGTACAAATCAGACTGCAATTCTTTTGTAAAAATATCTGAGTTTCAACGGTAACAAAACCTGCAAACCTTCGGTTTGAAAAACGGGCGTTTCACCCACAATGCCTCGGAGGTTATCAAGTCAAGTTTAAGTTTTTGGTAGCAAAATAATTATTTTACCGGACTGGAATACTTTTTATTTTTTTCATTACCATCGGGATCTATTTGGAAAGTCAATTTGGCACTTAGACATTTATAAACTCGAACCGGTCAGTATCAAAGACTGCGAAGATGATAGTCCACAATAGTATTTTAGTACCAACTTTGATGTGTGGAAGCGAAACACATAGGTTAAACAATACTGAAAAGAGTCGAATAAATTTGGGCACTCAATAAGTGAAGAAATGTGAACACTCACTGTGTGAAGAATACATGAGGGGACAATGTAACATATGACAGAATATGGAATGAATTAAATAGAAGTGAGTGTGAACTTAAAGCTAATGTGTTGAGCAAGATGAAGAAGACGACTCTGAGATGGTTTGGGCATGCGAAACGAATGAAGTAAGTAAAAGTGACTAAACAAATATACAGTGTAAATGTAAGTGTAAGGTTTGGCAGAGGAAAACCAAAGAATACGAGTATATGGTTGATTCAAGTGTATGATGTTTAGAAAAAAGGAACTATAAAAGGTCAGAGGAACCGAAGTCACTGTCTGAGGAGTATGAATGTAGAAGAGGAAAAATATGTGTGTCGCGATAGGAAAGTCTGGCGTTCTCTCTTCTCTGGCCACCCTAATAGAGATACACCTTGATGGTATATATTATTGATAATCTAGCCCGAAAACCCCTGAGTGTAAGTCAAGCCTCTTACTTACTTGTCAAAGTTTTATCAATAAATTTAACGGACCAGAGAGCAGAGTATGGAATTATTCAGGAAGAAAGGGGAAGATAATGATGCAGATGAAATAGATAATAAAAACACTCGGCGACATTTTGCGGCCAAATATCATCCCCCAGTGACATTTTCCCGATAGCAAGCCCTTTATAGGAAAAGCTTATTCCCTGTAGCAATAAAAGTGCCTACTTATGATGTTTTATTGCATAACATTTTCGTTGTGTACAGTAAAACCTGATGAGCTTATTGCCACGTGGTAATCTTTCCCAATCAACAAAATAAATGTTAAAGATGCCTTATTAATTGAAAATTATTCATTAAACGACCTCCGTGGCCTAATTGGTAAGACTGTTGTGTTGCAGCTCGAGGGTTGCGGGTTCGATTCTAGCTGGAACCTTATTTAAAAAACAACGAATATTATATTATTTATAGTTAAGGCATTAACATTGTGCAAGGTTAAAGACATTGTAATTTGTTTTTAACACACACTGTTTATTCCACTCTATGTATCGGTATAACCCTACCTATATAAGTTTAGAGGTGTTGGCAGGAGGCAAATCTCCTGGCTCCGCAATATACGTGATTGGACTGGCATAAGGAGCGTTGGAGATCTTTTTCGGGCTGCCGGGGACAAAGATATCTACTCTCAAGTTATATTCAACGTTGGGGGGACCTGACATGACACTGAGAAGAAGAAGACTAACCCTACCGGTTTCGAGGTTTTTCCCTCATCATCAAGAGAGCACAAGGAAAACCTTGAGAGTAGATATCTTTGTCCCCGGAAAACCTTGAAACCGGTAGGTTTATACCGTTACATAAAGTGCAATAAACAGTGTTTTAGAAAACAAATTACAAACGGATATTAGTCTAGTTTTCTCTTAAGGCCTTTGTAACATATTTATGGTTGGCTGGAAAAAATACCATATGGCAATTAGTCAGCCAGATTGTAATGTATGTAAGGAAAGTGTAATACAATGCAATATTTCAAGGCAAAATCTTCTTTTTCCTGCTGATTTGTATAAACTATTGTTCTGTATTACACTATCATTGTATACAGTATAATTTAAAGAGATTATTGCCATGTGGCTATCTCTTCCAAGGAAGTATAAAGATGTTTATGAGGTCGTTATTAGACAATTTTTTTAGAATGTAGAAATAACCGAAAACCGGCTAGTTGAATTAAGGGGTTAATTAGAAACCGTACATTTAAGTGTCGTTTATTATGTCAATAAATAAATCTAGCAGAGGCATTAAGCATTAAATCAGGAATAGTAACATTCTGAGGGGTAAAACAATAAAGAAAATAGAACCAACATAAATGCTTTTGATTTATGATTGATTGATAAGTAATTAGAAAATAGTAATTAAAAGCTATAGTTGTGCCTAAATGTTACTTAATTTAACATCTATTTTACTATTCGATAAAGTTCTTTATTGATGTTGTCAAGTGAAAATTAGAACAAAAAAATATTAATTTAGTTGAGCGATTCTTAAACTTTTTGAGAGCCCTGGGCTACAAACGGTTATTAAAAGTACAGTAGGCCGTATTTAAAATAAAAATATTTTTTTAAAGCAACAGAATACTCAATTTAACAAAAATAAATTAAATTGATTCGTTGAAGTAAAATAAAAAAATTCTAGTAATTTTAAGTGAAACTTCTATAGGCACGGTAGGGCAAATTGGCCTGAACGTCACGAAAAGTGAAACGGTGTATTATATTATTATTATTAGATTATTATTTATAATTATTAAATATTTTATTTATTAATAAATTATTATTAATTATTTATTATTAATAATAATTAATGTGATTTTCATATTATTTAGCGTATTACACTATTATTAAAATTATTATTTATTATTGAAATTATTATTATTTATTATTAAAAAAAAAAATATATATATATATATATAGTTACCATAATTATGATATAATTAATTAATAGCACAATACAATAATATTATTTATGATAAAATAAAAGTAATATACTAATAAATAAATAATTCAATAATTATTTAACAATAATTAATAATAACATAAAAATATTAACATATTTAATATCAAAAAAAAAAAAAATTTTATTAAGTGTACATATTGTATTATTATTAAAACTTATTATTTATTATTAAAAATAAAAATAATAATATTTTTTTATTTAATTAAGAGAGATTTTCTTGAATTAAATTCTACGTAACCATTTCCTAATCCTAAAAAAAAATCGTTAACAACTGGAAAAAAAGCAATGCATAAAATCAACTTTTCCTAGGAGCTAAGAAGTTTCACTTTTTTTATATATGTGAAGTGTGACAGTGACATATTTGTGACAGTGACATATTTGACTCTGGGTGGATTTTTTTGTATGTATGTAGTGTTCGTTAATGTTATCATAAATGTTAGTGTTCGTTAATGTTATCATAAAGACCACCCAACAAGTATTGCATTCAATGTGCTTCCTAAAGCTGTACACGCCACTTAAACTTTTATAAACATACTATTTTACGCCACAGGATTAGCCACGGCCAAATATGTCAAAACACTCACTCTATTCGAGCGATTTGAAATAATCAACTTGTTATGATAACGTATTAGAGATATAATATTAGTATTTTATTTTAATTAAATCTTCCGCGTGCTGAGTAAAATAATCACTTTGCGGCCCGTAATTTGAGGAGCACTGATATAGTTAATAAGTTATTAAACGATTCTTGGTAATTTAATATCGCCATTTTCTTAACTTAAATCAACTTTCAAGTGACTCGAAGTAATTTTATATTCTTTCGAAGAAATATAACTATTTAAGTGTGTTTTTTTTCCTATTACCGACTTCTTCACCGTAGTCTTGGGGTGACATTCACAAAAAGAACGAGACAAAGAGCATTTAATGAAGATAAATGAGAATTGAAGACAGATTTGTTTATTTTTCAAGTTCAATATACGGTCGTTTAGTTCATGAAAAATAGTAAGCAAAATTTAATAACAATTTTGTGTGCGCATGGATATAAAATATAAAAACTTACATTACTCATTTATTTAATTTTATTAAGTAAACAAAATTTAATTACAATTTTGTACGCACATGAATATAAAATATAAAAATTTATATTACTCATTTATTTATTTATTTTATTTTATTAAGTGAACAAAGTGTAATTAAAATTTTGTACCCACATGAATATAAAATATAAAAATTTACATTACTCATTTATTTATTTATTTATTTTATTAAGTAAACCAAATTTAATTACAATTTTGTGTGCGCATGAATATGAAATGTAACAATTTACATTACTCATTTATTTATTTATTTTATTTTATTAAGTAAACAAAATTTAATTACAATTTTGTGTGCGCATAAATATGAAATACAAAAATTTACATTACTCATTTATTTATTTATTTTATTGTATTTTATAAGGTAAACAAAATTTAATTACAATTTTGTGTGGGCATACATATAAAATATAAAAATTTACATTACTCATTTATTTATTTATTTAATTAAGTAAACCAAATTTAATTACAATTTTGTGTGCGCATGAATATGAAATATAAAAATTTACATTACTCATTTATTTTTTTATTTTATTTTATTAACGACACAACAGTGTCTTTTATATGCAAATGAATATATGACAAGTTATACAAGATATACTCATGCAAACATGTCCAAACGAATTGTCTCTGTTATATGCAGGATAAGAATACGTCACTGTCGGATAGGAAGCCACTTTTTTTAAAATCCATATAAAAAAAAGCCCTACTTGTAAGTGTGAGATGGATGAGGAGACCTTTGAACATGTTATATTTGTAATTTATTTTATCAAACACTGTTTTTTCCACTTTTTGTAACGGTATAACCCTACCGGTTTCAAGACTTTAATCTCATTATCAGGGGAGCAAAAAAAAGACTGAATTCTGTTCGAACTGGTACCGAGATACACGCTTCTAACGGTAAACATTCGGGTTGGGGACTGGGGATTAGGAGAGGCATGGGACAACCTCGGCGAGCAGCGGAGAGATTATTGGGATATATGTGTTTGCCAGATGTTCACCAAAAAAGTGGAAAAAATAATGTTTGATAAAACAAATTACAATGTCTTTACACCTCTACAATGTTAATGCCTTAACTTTAAAAAATAAAAAATGTTATATTTGATACTCTACGCGCCCTACATAAGACTCTTTACTCATGTATTATTTATATTTAAGATATTAACATTGTGGAGGCTTTAAGACATTGTAATTTATTTTATCAAACATTGTTTATTTCACTTTATGTTACGGTATAACCCTACCGGTTTCAAGGTTTTTACCTCATCATCTGGGCAGCACAGACAAAACTGAATTCTGTTCGAACTGGTATCAACATACACACTTCTAACGGTAAACATTCGGGTTGGGAATTGTGGATGGAGGGAGGCAGGAGACAGATTTAGCGAGCAGCTGCGAGATTCTGGGAATATATGTGTTTACTAGATGTTCACCCTGATGCACTGACTTAGAAATTTCAAGGGCCTCAGATGACAGATTAGAGGATTTTTAAAGAGATTTTTAAAAGTTTTCGAGAACTATGGAATTTACTATCGCTGGCATTCTTCTGTACCCAAATTATATCAATTGAGTGATGATTATGCTCTAGTCTCGAACATATTTGCATAGATACAGTTGCGTATTGAAGGGGTGAATTTTAGGAGAATAGTTATGCTTTATTTTTTTATGAAAATTTCAATGCGCTGGACCATCTGAGCCGTGGCCTGTTAAATTATTGTATGATATGTGTAATGGATATTACATTTTTGTGTTCTTTTGACATTTTTGTATGAGTCATGTTAATGTTCGTACATTTATAATTTTTGTAAAACTTTGATTTTAGAATTCATTTGCATCCTTCATTCTAAATTTTAATATTGCCACTATAATATTTTAATGTTCGACATATACGAGCCATACATTTTATAAATAACATAAAATAAAAAAATTCACTTATTCATTCACATAAGAAATGCAATTCATTTTCTAAGAAACGAGCTTTCAAGTACAATATAATACAACGGTCTTTCAAAAGTGGATGAATGTGTTCGGAGATTTCTTGTTATTGCTGATTTATTCAATGCCATTAATCAAAGCACGACTGTGATTTATGATCGGTACATTGAACTATTGATTTCAAAAACTTTTATTTCTTTTCGAAAAAAACATTTGAATTATAAGTAACGGTATTGGAGACTGTTGGAAAGTGCCTGACAACTTTAACCGTAAGCGATTTATATCGATTTACAACATTTTTATAACTGTTTTTTTTTTTTATATTTTTGTTTGATTCCCGAATTAGAGCTCCTTTAAGAAGAGTCTATTTTGCAAACGGCGCTGTATGAATTGTCTGTTTATTAATATCATTAGAAATTTACTTAAATTTCAGATTAAATGTGAATAAATGGAGAAGTTCCTAATCAAATTCTACCTTATTTTTCTTACACTTAATTTACGGAAATTTATTTTGCTACATTTTTAATCAGTCAATGAAATAGGCTTTAATCATGAGTCAGGCTGCCTTTGAGAAGAATTTGTTCTTTATACGGTGCTGTATTTCTCACTTTTCTTTCATCCTTCTTAACATAACACACTTAACTTCAAATCCATTATCTTGTAGTACCACGAAGAAAAAAGACAAGAAAATGCATAATCAGCGTAGTCACATGACATGTATGGCAATTGATCCTATGTTTACCATCCTTAGAGTAAAAACATATTTTATCCAAAAGCAATATGCCTATTTGGTTCCCGTGACATACAATCGAGTGTCGAATCCAAAAGGGTGCTAAAAATGCAGGCAGTGGATCGGAGCGTGGCTGTTACTGCGACAGGAGTTGTAGCGCTGGGGTTGCAGGAGGGATGAATTGTAGCTAAGGGTCGTGTGAAATCTTGAGTGTGGTGTGTTTTTAGTGATTGTGTGCGGGATATTGTGGAATGGACTTCTATGTGGAATGATGAAGTATGCGGGGTTTGACTCGTGTGATACATATATGAAATGGTGAAGTATGCGGGGGTTGACTCGCGTGATACATACATGTATAGTAATTGAGTCTCACTGTTATTCAAGTTAATGAAAGTTTGTAGCGGGATATTATATAATCAACAATCGAAAAAAAGTATCAATTTATTTTTCCATGTTACATGGCTCCAGTAAATACTAGCGAATTCCTGGTTTATTAGGAATACGACAAATGAAATGGAACAAACCTAGATCAATATAAAATGTGTGTCAGCTTTAAATTACCAGTTTTTGAAGTGAAACTTCTATTGGCGCGGTAGGGCAAATCGGCCT
The DNA here is from genome assembly GCA_949825065.1 of Odontocerum albicorne. Lineage (NCBI taxonomy): Eukaryota > Metazoa > Arthropoda > Insecta > Trichoptera > Odontoceridae > Odontocerum > Odontocerum albicorne. The sequence goes on from OX463862.1 coordinate 7,615,489, forward strand.
GAACGTCACGAAAAGTGAAACGATGTATTATATTATTATTAAATTATTATTTATTAATGTTAAATATTTTATTTATTAATAAATTATTATTAATTGTTTTGATATTAATAATAATTAATACTATGTTTAATATTATTTTAATATTATTATGATTAAAAATATTATTTATTATTCAAATTATTAATATTAAAAATAAAAAATAAAAAATAAAAATTGTATTTTATTTTTATATTAATATATTTAACATTCATTTAATTTTATATTAAATAATTTTACAATATTTTATTTTATATTTATTTTAACTTTAATTTAATATATAATTTATATTCAATATATAATTATAAAAATATATAAATATATATATGTGTGTTATTATAATATTAATAATTATATTATTATTTCATTATAATTAACAAATAACAGAATATTATTAATAATGTAATAAAAATAATAGTTTAAAAATAATTAATTTAATAATTAATAAAAATGTTAATCAACATAAAAAAATAAAAATGAAATATTATTGAGTGTATTATATTATTATTAAAAAGATTATTTATTATTAAAATTATAATTTTTATAATAATTGTTTTAAAATTTAAATATGAGAGATTTCCTTGAATTGAATTCCACAATAACCATTTCCTAATCCTAAAAAAGGTCGTTAGCAAATGGAAAAAAAGCAATGCATAAAATCAACTTTTCCTAGGAGCTAAAAAGTTTCACTTCTACCGCGCGAGAGTCTCACGCATCTGTTTTTTTTTCTTCATAAATTGCATATATATATATATATATATATATATATATATATATATATATATATATATATATATATATATATATATATATATATATATATATATATATATATATATATATATATA